>JARHVA010001945.1:0-135000 GCA_037957365.1 Torreya grandis
TGAGAGCCACCACCTCCTCAACTCCATCTTCCTAGTATTTCATCACTTGATCAACCTCAAAAATGACTACAAATACAACAAGTTTGGATGTCATAAGGTCATCTTTTGATATCACACCATCAAGAGGTAAGGCAATTTCTTCTTCAATGGTATTTACATGTTCAAGCTCTTTATAATGTTCATGAACATTAACTAACTTAACATAAATGGAGTCCTTTTCAAACACCTCTTCTCTCATGTTTTTACCAAATTATTTATGAATATATATAACATTACCTTTAATATCTTTTCCTTTAATAATAAGATTGAGTTGCATTTGTCTTCACCAAGGGGGGTCCTTATGGTGATTTTTTCTTCATAGTCCTTGAAGAATCTTCTTGGTCAACTATAAACTAAGCTTGGTATTATTAAATTTCCTCCCATAAGTTTTGGAAGTAAATATACTAAGATTGGGGGTGATTTAGTGGTTTTAAAACATTCATTTAATTTCACTTATTATTTATGAGGCATTCATTCACATACATGTATTAACCAATGCATAAGCAAGTAACTATAAAAGAATTCAACATAAAAACATAAGATATATGTGGGAAACCATAAAGGTGGATAAAACCCACTAAAACACATCTTTTAATATAATTATATAATCAAAAAATCAATATTTAGTGAGGCACCAACCCCATAAGGAGCACCAACTCAACTAGTCCTTTAACAAGCACCAACTTGCAAAGAGGCACCAAGCCCTAGGTAACTCAGCACCAAAATAAATAATATATAACCTCTAATCACCTTTGGACACATTTTTCTCACTCAACTAAATATGACCACCTTCTTTTTTTCTCATCTCACTTTTCTATCTTTCTCAAATAGCATATTAGGCATCTTCGCTCAACTAGCCCACTTCTTGGAAGAATTAGGTCAAATGAACTTGATAATTATATAAAAAACACTATTACAACATCATTACATGCTCAAAAAACCTCTATTATGGTTTTAAAACCCTATACCTATTTTCTAAACTTCTATTTCATTCGCTCAAATCCTTAATCATCTAACTAGTCAAATTAGGCCTATTAGACCTTCTTTTTATACTTGACTCTTGCTCTCAATCGCCTTGGTCAGAAATAAAAGTCACCATACTTGTATCATAATTTTAATATACCATAAAACATTTTTCACAAGTTAAACATCCATTACATAGGTTTGTCATTACCCATAAGGACCAAAACCACCATTAGGCCTAATAGAGACCTAATGCAATTAGGCCTTCTCAAAGCACACTTTTCACCTTGACCGCCTTGGAAAAAATTTAGACTCTAAAAATGTATGAAACACTTCATAAATTATTAAATATTAATCCTTATAATCTCACCTTATGTTCCCAACACCATTTAGATCATTTCACTCCTTAAACCACACCATTAGGTCTACTCATAGTTAGACCTTCTCACTACCAGAAAGTATGCCATGAATATATGAAGTATAAACTCAACTTTTACATATGATAATATGAAAAAATAACATTTATAAAACCTAAATTAACTTATGGTCATAATAATTTTCATTATATTTTACAAAACAAGGCAAAATACCTCAAACTAATCATTTCTATATGCTCACTCAGAACTGCAAATAGGCTCCAAGAAACCAGTCAAAAACATTTGAATTTTCACACCTTAATATGAATTTATAATGAATAAAAATGTATTAAAATTAACCTATGAGACCTATATAACAAATTAATGTGTATTGTATTCTTCAATTCTAGACACACTAACTCAAGAACATCAATCTCACTCATATATAGAGAACTACCTATAGCTCAAAAAAGACACTCATGGAAACCAAGACTTAGAACACCTATGTGAACATTTTTATGAACTTAAAATGGGTTTATATTATACTTACACATCCATATAAATTATTTAATCAAATATATTACATGTTTCAATATCAATATTAGTCTTACATACCAATCTCATTTCTTCACTCTACACAGACCTCATTGTGTTAGACAAGTCACTTTGAGATCAACTTTATACTTGTATATGAACACCACCAAATATTTTATTTAAGGTTAAAAGTTATATAGGTATTTAAAAATTACCCCATGTATTTGGATCCATCCCTAATCTACTACAACCTAGCCCTAATCTCATTCTCACTTTTGCCCAATTTTCTCACTATCTTCCTCATTAAGCCTTTTTTAGACATGACCATTTTAGCATATTTGAGGCCTAAATCCTACTTATAAACCATAATTTTCATAATATATAGGTTTAAATATTCAACCTCTAATCAATTTCATGTGTTTACCTATTCAACCCTACTTGTTACATCAAAATATGAGAAATAAGGGATTTCATGTAGATTCCACTCACTCTTCTGACATACCAATTCCACCTAGAGAAACCTAGGAGATTCCTCTACATGTTCCAATAATTATAATATGTAAACAAAAAAATTATCATCCATTTCAAAAAATATTTTCCATATCATATCATTATGAGTGTTTTAGGAGGGTTTATACTGCCTTCAATTTTTAGCAATAATTTATAAAGGATTGCCCCTCAACTCCAAAACCAATGCCAAGAAATTTGAGATAGGAACATTACCCAAAATTAATTAACTTATTATGATCTCATTTAAAGGTTTCACATACAAAAAATCATAATAAAAATCTTATCGATTCTTTTATACCTCATTCTATGCACACAAAAAAACCTTAACACTAATTTTCATGCTTTCTCTTTCAGAATTTGACCTCAGACTTGGTAAAAAAACTTGAAACAACCTATCACACCTATGAAAATTATCTTATGTTCTCAATAACCATGATAAAATAACTTGAGCCCTCATTGGGCCATACTAGGTCTCTTTGCACATTAGGCCTTGAACTGCCAGTCATACTTAGACCTTGAACATAACTTGAAACCTCTTGCACTACTTTTAAAAACTCATACTCATGTCATAAAAACTTATGCCACGATAAAAAAATACCAATATTTCTTCTAATAAGACTCATACTATTCACCTCATCATGATAACAATCTTGTGCCTTCTCACCAGGTCTCTTCACGCAAAAACTAAGCCAAAAATTGACCTAGAAACCTCTTCTAAAAGATTATATACCTTATACACATGTTTACATAGTGTCAAAAAATATTATCACATGATCTAATAATTATTTTCATTATTTATAACTCCTTAATAATCCTCATTAGGTTAGGTAGAGTCTAGTACTAGTCTGATTACAAGCTTAGGTTTAAGACCATACCCTTAATATTTACCTTGAAACTTTCCTAAGTGTTTCAATACTTCATATGAAAGATTGGCCATATTTGAACATCCACTCATACCTTTTATCTTTATCTTGACTTTGGAATGTCATCACCCTTAGAATAATTACCAGGTTACCTTCAAATTCTCTCTCAATAGAGAGATAATAGGTTGCTTTCAAATTTTCTCTTGTCACTTTATCACTTGGTTTCCTTGTCACATACCATGCATCTTCATAAGAACATCTTTAGGACATCAATTATACTCAAAAACCTTTGAAATCAATGATAAAAATAATGTCAAAATAGCATAAATAGGAACATACCTCAATAATCTCCCCTTTGTCATTGATGGCAAAAACTCAAACAAAGTTGATCATTCTCATTTCCCTAGATTGGATCTTCTTCAAAATATTCTTTATCCCAATATATTATTTTTCCCCCTTTGACATTAATGATAAAGGATCATCTTTTGAAAATTATCTAGTCTTTAGACCTAGAATAACATGCCTTCTCTCTCTCTCTCTCTCTCTCTCTCTCTCTCTCTCTCTCTCTCTCTCTCTCTCTCTCTCTCTCTCTCTCTCTCTCTCTCTCTCTCCTCTCTCTCTCTCTCTCTCTCTCTCTCTCTCTCTCTCTCTCTCTCTCTCTCTCTCTCTCTCTACAACTCAACATAGACCAAGCTCACCCCAACTGTTGTAGATCTTCTTATAAAATACACCTACTCTTAGAGCATACTTGGTCCCCCTTAACTCCATGAGGTTTTCAAACACTATCATGAATGTGATTTGGTTTGATCAAGTCATCATATAAATGTTTTGTAACTAATCTCTTGCAATCACACCTCCAATCATAATATTGATTGATCTTTGGATTTGAATCAAAGAGTATAAATCTCCCCTTAAGACTAAGCATCCCTCATGCTTTTGCTTACTATATTAGTGCCTCTTTGAAGCCTAATGGAGTTATCTCTTCTATCTTGGGTACTAAAACAACATAAACTCAGAAGATTCCTAGATCTCCATGTCCTTGTTAGACTAAAATTTCTTCATGATCCTCTTAGGCTTGAATTATTCAATCTCTATTCAAACAAAAATCTACCATGGGTTATTTGTCTTGACTTTTTCATCCATAATTTGAGCTGATAGAGAGAATTATTGGCATTACTTTGAATATAAACTATGTTTCACCATGGAAAATAGTCCACTTGGACTTGTAGATAGGTCATCATTTACCTTAGTTATCTTTGATTTCCACTCGTTGTCTTGTCTTCTTTCTTAAACTCTAGGATCCCAAATTTCTTGTTTTGATTTGAGAATACATGCTTACAAAAATTTGAAATATGACTAGCCTTTTGATAATTGAAACACACTATCATTTTTTATAGAAACATACCATGACCCATGCCTCTTGATTGATGACTCTCCCATAGATCCAAGCATATTCATTCTTGGAGGGCCTTCTAAAATGCCTTGCTCTATGATCAAATTAGTTACATGAATAAAAATAACCATTGAAAATATTAACATACCTTATAGTATTAGGCTACTTGATAGGATTAGTCTTCATTCTTATAGTACCATCATTCCTTGATTGACCATTGACCTTTAAGTGTTGATTCTCTTTGATCACATTAGTACTCTTTTTTTGGTCTCCATTGAAACCAAGACCTATTTTTTCATTAGTAGTCTTTTGAATACTCAAAATGTTGTCTATATCATTAGTAATCCTTTCAAACTTCATAAAATACTTCACCTTTCTTGATGTCTAATTCAACTTAGCTCTCAAGGAATACACTTTAGTTACATACCTTGCACATTCGTCTTCTTTTGCCTTTAGGCTTGGAATCACAATCTCAATTCGAGTCTCCACCTATTTGACTATTTATTCTTGTTCTTTGGAGTTGTTTCTCAATCTATCTTCAAACAAATTGATTTTTTCCTCATAATATTTAATTAAATACCTCATCACCTTATTCTTATTCATCACCATATTTAGTTCTTCTATAACATTCATTAACTCAACCTAAAATTCCACCTCATATTATTCTTCATCTAAATCACCAATAGTACCTCCAATCCATATGGACTCTTATTGATTTGAACAACTTGATTCCTCAGCCATAAAGATAAGTTCATTGACATCAGGACCATCACCTTCATGGTCACTCTTAGAATCACTTATCTCACTTTCATCATATGAGTTGCAATCTTCCTTAGTGTAAAATCTCATTTTGTTCTTGAAAATTTTCTTCTTGTCATCATACTTTCTAAATCTTTTCTTTCTCTTATCAAACCTATAGGACTTATTTTCATCATCATGACCTTCATCATGCTCTTAATAATTTTTTTCCTTATGATTATGAGGGAGTTTATTAGTAAAGTGTCCAATCTCTCCACAATTAAATCATTTAAAGGGCAACTTACCCTTGTATTTAGCTGAACCTATTTTCAATTCTCTTAAAAACATAGCTATTAACTCATCATCATCAATATTAGAATAATCATTATATTTGACCTTCTTAACTTATGTCTTATTATCCTTTGAATTTTTCTCTACCTTGAATGCATATTCCTTCCTTTTAGGTCTTCCTTCACTTGTCCTCATCTCATAGGTTGTTATGGTACCATGAAGTCCATACATCTCTAGATTGTATAGATCTTACATCTCTTCAACAATAGACACTTTAAAATAAAAATTTGGAATTAAAGATATCAAAACATTTTGAATAAAATTAGACTCTTTCAATTATTCACCTAGGCCTCTTATGATGTTGACCACTTCATCAACCCTCAACAAGTAGGTTTTAGTGGTCTCATCTTCATTCATCCTTAGGATTTCAAACTGTCTTTGATGAGTTTATAACTTAGCCAACTTGACCTTAGAGTCTCCCTCATGGATAATCTTCAAATTTTCCCACATTTATTTAGCATACATACAATGAATAATCTTCATAAGTTCTACCTCTGAAAGGCCATAGATAATATCATTCAATGATTTTGAATTATTGTCACTAAAATTCTTACCTGCTACATATATAGGAGGAATAAGAGGTGTATTATATTAATCCAAGAATGATTTACAAACATCATTACCTTGATACATCAAATATTTTCTCATCCTAAAACTCCAAAAATCATAATTATATCCATTAAACAATGGAGCCTTACTTGTAGAGAAACTACCTTGTGCTTGACTAGCCATCTTTGCTTTCTTAGAATCTCCTTTAGGATATTGAATATAAAGGACCTGATCTAATACCAAAATTTATAAGTATATATATTTATATGGGGGAATAATTGTATTTAAAACATTCATTCAATTTTACTTATTATCCATGAGGCATTCATTCAGATACATGTATTAACCAATGCATAAGCAAGCAACTACAAAAGCATTAAACATAAGAACACAAGAGATATGTGGGAAAAACTAAATGGGGATAAAATTAACTAAAAAATATCTTTTACTATAATCCTATAATAAATTAATCAAGATTTAGTGAGGCACCAATCCCTCACTAGTCAAGCACCAACTCAATTAGTCCTTTAGCAAACACCAACTTGCAAGGAGGCACTAACCCATTAGGTAACTTAGAAAAAAATAAGTAACCTAAAACCTCTGATAAAATTTGGACACATTTTTATCACTCAACTAAATATAACCATCTTCTTTTTCTCTTCTCACTTTTCTATCTTTATCAAACATCATATTAGGCCTCTTCGCTCAACTAGCCCACTTATTGGCAAAATTAGGTCAAATGACCTTGATCATCATATATATAAACATTATTAGAACATCATGCCATTATAAAAATACCTATATTATGGTATTAAAACCCTCTACCTATTTTTCAAACTTTTATTTCATTCTCTCAAATCCTTAATCCTCTAACTAAGACCTTTTTATACTTAACTCTTGATGTCACCCACCTTAGTCAGACATAAACCTCACCATAATTTTATCACCCTTGTAATATATCAAAAAACATATTTTACAATTTAAAAAACCATTACATAGGTCTATCATTACCCATAAGGACCAAAACCACCATTAGGCCTAATATAGCCCTAATGCAACTAGGCCTTCTCAAAGCACACATTTCACCTTGGAGAAAATTGAGCCTATAAAAATGGATTAAAAACTTAATAAAATATTAAATTAAACCCCTTATAATCTCAACTTATGTATACAACACAATTTATCTCATTTCACTCCTTGAACCACACCATTAGGTCTACTCGCAATTAGGCCTTCTCCCAGAAAGTTTGCCTTGAATACCTAAAGTATACAGTCAAATTTTACATATAATAATATAAAAAAATCACATGGATATAAAATTTATTACCTCAATGTCATAATATTTCTCATTATATCTCACCAAAAATGGAAAAATACCTCAAACTAATCATTTATTTATGCTTACTCAAAATTGCAAACAAGCTTCAAGAACCCAATCAAGAACCTTTGACTTTTCAAACATTCATAGGAATTTATCATGAATAAAAACATATTAAAATTAACCTATGAGACATATATAAAAAAATAATGTGTATTATATTTTTAAATTATGGACACACTAACTCAAGAACATTAATCTCACTCATACATAGAGAACTACATATAGCTCCAAAACCATAGTCATGAAAACCAAGACTTAGAACACCTAAGTGAAATTTTTTATGAACTTAAAATGTGTTTATATTATCATTAATAATCCTTATAACATCTTTAAATAAATATATTACATGGTTCAATATCAATATTGGTCTTACAAACCAATCTCATTTATTCACTTTACACAAACATCACTATGTTAGACATGTCACTTTGAGAGCAACTATTTGCTTGTCTATGAGCATAAAAAAATATTATATTAAAGGGATAAAATTTATATATTTATTTAAAAATTAACACATGAATTTGGATCCATCCCTAATTTATTACAACCCATCCGTAATCTCATTCTCACTTTTGCCTGGTTTTCTCATTGTCTTCCTCATTAGGCCTTTTTAGTGATATGCCAACTTCCATGACCATTTTAGAATATTTTAGGTATTAAACCTACTCATAAACCATAATTTTAATAATATATATGTCTCAATATTAAAAATTCAACAACTTTCATGTTTTGACCTAGTCAACCCTACCTGTTACATCAAAAATTTAAGAAACAAGGGGTTTCTCGTAGCTTCCACTCACTCTTCTAATAGAAAATTCCACCTAGAGAAAAATTGGAGAGTATTATACATGTTATAATAATAAAACTAGGTAAAAAAAACCATTATGAGACATTTCCAATAATATCTTCCATAGCAGGTCATTATGAGGGTTTTAGGAGGGTTTAGACTACCTTCCATTCTTATCAATCGTTCATAAAGGATTGCCCCTCAAATCCAAAACCAATGCTAGGAAATTTGAGATAGGAAACTTACCAAACTTACATGATTTTATTATTATCTCATGTAAATTTTTTATGTGCCAATGAGCATAAGAAAATTCTTCTCAGTTATGTTATACCTCATTCTATGCACACAGAAAACCTCAACACCAATTTTTTTTATTTCTCATTCATAATTTGACCTCAAACTTTGTAAAAAAACTTTAAATAACCTATAAAAACTATCAAAATTATCTTATGATCTCATGCACCTTGGGAACTAAACTCAACCCCTCATTAGGCCATACTAGGTCTCTTTGCATATTAGGCCTTAAATTTCCAATCATACTTAGACCTTGAACACACCTTGAAACCTCTTGAACTAATTTCAAAACATAATAATCATGTAATAAAAAATTATACCATGCTCACACATGACCAATGTTTCTTCTCACAAGCCTCATACTACTCACCTCATCATGTTATCAAGCATGTGCCTTCTTCATGCAAAGACTAAGCCACGAATTGACCTATAAACCTCCTATGAAAGCATATACATATGTTTACATAGTGTCAAACATATTCTCACATGTCATACCAATTATTTTCATTATTGATAACACCTCAAGATTCCTCATTAGGTCAGGTAGAGTCTAAGACTAGTCTAATTGTAATCTTAGGCTTAAAACCATACCCCTAAGTGTTTAACTTAAAACTTCCTTGAGTATTTAAACACTTCATATGAAATCTTGGGAATATTTTAACATCCACTCATACCTTATGTATTTATCTTGACTTTGACATGTCATCACCCTCAGCATAACTACCAGGTTGCCTTCAAATTATCTCTCAATAAAGACAATAAGTTTCTTTAAAATTCTCTCTTGTCACTTTATCACTTGATTTCCTTGTCACATACCATGAATCTTTACAAAAACATCTCTAGGACATCAATGATACTCACAAACCTTTTACATCATTAGCAACATTAATGTCACAACACCATCAATAGAAACATACCTCAATAATAATATGGGTTCTCCTTCAAGAATGGATGAGGTGGGAGTTTTACGGATGGGTTTAGGAATGGATCTTCTTGAATGAACTCATAGGGTAAAGACAAATTGTATTGGTCAATAGTAAAGACAATTTATTCAACAAGAGTTTCACTTTGGTCATAACCTTCTTGACGTTCTTCAATAGCTACGGCTCACTTTTAAGCTCTTGGTCCTCCCACATTCTTAGTCTATCTATTGATCATTGAAAACACTATTTTTCCAAGTACATTTATCTCTTGATATCACATTGAGTTTTATATTCAACAACTTCCCACATGTCCATCCACTTTTAAACAAAAACTCTTAACGACTCCATGAGATGGTTAAGGAACACATCAAACTCATCATCCCATGTTCCCATTCACTTTTCACTATTTATAAGACTTGGTATGAGTGTTAATAACTATTTTATATGAGATGGAGTTGATGGAGGAAGAGTATAATAGTGGGTATTGTCATGATATTTAATTTTTAGAACTAGGAATTCATATTTTGTTTTAAAATATCTTGATGTACAATCAATGGGGTTATCTAAGTCCTCATGATAAGACTAATAAGATTCATCTTTAGGTTGATATGCATCATGGAATAGATGGTAGGATTCATATTGGGGTTGGTAGGAAAGAATTTATTCATAGGTTTTTTGATAGGGATATGTAAAAACATGATGTTCATATGGAAAAGGAAAAGGATGACCATAGGGATACCATGGCTCATAGGATTGAGAGAAACTTTGATATGGTTATTGAGGGGTATCACATGGGTCATAACAAGATTGATATGGAGGTACATAGTAAGGATTATCATCATGTCCATCCATATAAACTTCATTAGTTACATGAAACATAAGAATTTCTATGCATCATGGAATAGATGGTAGGATTCATATTGGGGTTGGTAGGAAAGAATTTATTCATAGGTTTTTTGATAGGGATATGCAAAAACATGATGTTCATATGGAAAAGGAAAAGGATGACCATAGGGATACCATGGCTCATAGGATTGAGAGCAACTTTGATACGGTTATTGAGGGGTATCACATGGGTCATAACAAGATTGATATGGAGGTACATAGTAAGGATTATCATCATGTCCATCCATATAAACTTCATTAGTTACATGAAACATAAGAATTTATAAAAATATTCAATAATAGATACTTTGGTTGCTCACAACTAGAAGATTTCATTCAGAGTCACCATTGATGCTTGCTTGAATGCTTTCAAAATCTGATAAAAGGAAAGACACACCAATAATATTTCCACTCTCTTGGACCTTTCTCCCACCAATA
Organism: Torreya grandis; assembly: GCA_037957365.1. Classification (NCBI taxonomy): domain Eukaryota; kingdom Viridiplantae; phylum Streptophyta; class Pinopsida; order Cupressales; family Taxaceae; genus Torreya; species Torreya grandis. Next base: position 11,005 of record JARHVA010001945.1, read on the forward strand.
ATGCCTAAATTATTGTCACCAAATATTTCACCCTAGAGGAGGTTGTTAAATCCTACTCTAAGATTTGGGTAACATTGGAATACCTATAGGCCTGTGGGTTGCCTATAGTACATGTAGACCTCTAGGTTTAAGGGTTATCTCCCTAAATTTAAATTTTAAGATCACATAATACACTAATACAATCAATTGGGGGTGAAAATGGAAGAAGGTAACAATATTTAAACCTATACTAGAGAGGTGATACATCAATAGATCAGTTGAAAAGCACACTTGCATATACACTAAGAATGAAAATTGCCAAAACTAACCTCAACTTTATAACCTTATAGCATTAGTATTTATTATAAAGGTATATTGATGTGCACATATAGAGGTGGGTGAAAATAATTTTAGATAATATAATAAACTAGTCCATCTCACACTTCAAGATATATTCAACAAACATATACACTTTATAAGACCTATTAGAAGTAATATCCTTACACAAAAACATGCAAAGGGAAGTATGGAAGCAAAGAGAGAATGTTCATCAGTTAAAAATCATATACACCACTTAACACACTTAATAAAGAGGTGATAGGGCTCAAATCAACTTTATATGTCTTATTAAAAGGAAAAAATAGGGTGTCAAACTAATAGGGCTTCACCATACTAGGTGTGTACTATTTACAATTGCCAAAATCACATGTATTTATAGATCAAAAGAGAAGAGAGAGGAGAAGACAAGTCCTAGAGTCACCAAGAAAAGTGTAAAGATGTAGGAACTAGTTAAAATATAGTGAGTGAGATGGAAAAGAAGTCAGGAAACCCTCTCAAATAGATGTCCATCACAAACATGTCATCCTCCCTCTACGTGGTGTAAAGATTCTTCACTTTCTTCTTTGAAACTGCCATGATGATGAAGACTTCTACTAAATTCTTGAAATTAACATAGGGGTTTTAGACACATTTTAACTATCATGAAAAGGTGGAAACCTAATGGTAATTGTCTTCATATGCCTCTCTAACTAATGGTCTTATCTGCAACACTTGTGCTCACTCACCAACAGTCGCTCATTAACCTTCCTCAGCTTGTCATCATACTTGTCATCTGAGTGACCTATAGTTACTCATGGAAACATATTGTATAGGAGTTAGACACATGTATAAGATATTTTTTCCACTTAGTTAGTCATGTATACCTTTAATAAACTCTCTATAACACTTCATACATCTAATTTTAGATGGTCACACTGCCTTCTCACTATCTCACTTAGACTATCTGTAATGAATGTGTTATTATATATGTTTTCATGATTAAATATGATTATAAAATAACATGGAGAGTTGAAAAAAATATTTAAATACCTTTTTCCATGACTCTCACTCAAGAATTCTCCCCTACACTTGTATAACACTTCAAATCTTTTAGAAAAACTTGAGTTAGGGTTATCCATACAAGAGACGGTATAGATCAAATAGGTAATGAGGATCCTAGAAGAGTGCCAAAAATGTTCAAGCCAATTTCAATACCAATTTACTCTCTTTTGATGAAAAATATTTCATGTTTTCACCATTAGGTTAGAATGAAAGTTTTGATAGGGTTTTAAGTGTCTTAGACTATTAAAGATTGTTCATAAAATCCTAATGTTGAAAATTTGAACAAATCCAACTTGGTATGAGTTGTGGACCTTATTAAAAAATACCCAACTCCATGGATTATCATTCATAATGTTCATACTAGTGTGAGCATAAGCAATTAGCTTTTGAGTCTAATTAATGCATTCTGAGTAGGCGTACGAAGGAATTAAGCCTGAATGGTCAACTTTATCTTATTTTATACAAACTAATGGATGTTATCAGATTTTTAATCTCTCTTTTTGTTTCTATAATTATTTTTATAGGTCAAAGTCATCAAGGTAAAATATAAGTCATTAGGGTATTAGGCTTAAAGACCTAGATTAAGTATGACTGTATGTTTTGATCCTCTAGAAATATCAAATGGATGCAGACATCCCTTGTGCTTATTACACATTCATAAAAACCTTATAAAACATCATAACATGGTTCCAAGATTATCTCCTTCTTTCATTCAACTTCCATGTTCTAAGTCTGCAAACTGTGTCATTTGTGGAGTGCCCTATGTCTAAGATATAATAGAGGGAATCTCCCCTATGTCCCTACCTTAAATTATGTTATGAAAAGTTTTTTTAGGTCATGGTGACCATCCACACAAAGTTTAAAATCTTTTATATGTTTCTAACACCCTATACACCTCAAACTCTTCAAGATTGGTCATTAAGATAATGATTATGTGTAGGTAGAGTAAAATATGACTGAGGTGACATTTGGAAACTAGTAAAGTCTTTGTTTCCTATATCTAAGAATCACATTGAGGGGTTTCATCAAATCTTAGGGTGTTTTAAACATGATAATACACTTTTTATCTCTACCAACCTTCTAAAATCTACTCTCTTATGGATTTATATAAGTTTGTGGTATATATGGTCATGTCACCTATAGGTGGTTGTTAGAGATATCCATAGGCTCCTATAGATGCCCAATTAATGATTTAGTATTGTGTCTCCATCCCTTTATATCAATATGAGGTCATTTTTATCATTCCACACTTTCACACATCTAATACTACCATGAGACTATATTCTCATTCATCATCATCAACACATAGTATGTTTGCAGTCATAATTTAGGTTATTGTTTAGGAGACCTAATACCCTCCTATAAGTGAAAACTATGCCATAAGTTCTCCTTGGGTTAATTAATAAATTTTCATCTTTTTTTTAATTCATTTCTACCTAATATCCAATTTTTCATCTTTCTTTAGACCATACTAGTCTATAGGTATGTTAATTATAGGTAAACATTTAAATGAAGTTATGGTATATGTAAGTGGTCATATACATTAGTGTACCTACATCCTTGTTTCTCTCCTTAGCTCACTATAATTTTCTCATGCTTGAAAATACTTAGCTCATGCCTACAAGTCATGTTCTCATCTCTCCATTACCAATGTCTTATCTACCACTAGAAACTATAGGCTCATTAGGCTCAAAACACTATGTTTAGTATGTTGAGAAATGACATATCTATCTAGATTACAAGACTAGAAATATTAGACTTGCACAGACCCCAATAGATTCCACCAATAGATGACACCATCTAAAGCAAAATTATATTTTGGATAAGTTAAGGTAAAGTTGACCTTAAGCAACTTTTCTTATTTTGGTTGATTATAAGTTATGAGTTGACTACAAGGTTAATATCATGATCCATAAATGACTTAATAACCTCCATTAAAGTAATGTAATTAATGTAATAGTCTCTAGGGATTTTAATTGGTCCCTCGATAGTCAGTATATGTTAAAACTTGACTGCATTTGAATCTATATGTTGATTTCTAATCAATTTCTTGCTCATTTATTGAGACTCATCTCCAAACAACTCTGAGGTTATTTAATACCAAACTACCATGGATAAATTAACTTTCCATGTTGTTGAAGTATTGGACATAAGTGTATAATCTACATTGAGATAATGGATTAAATAAAAAACCCTACAACTTGGAGACATATTCATTAAACTAACATGTTTTTGCACTTTCAACACAAGGAGGATGATCTACTTGAATCTCAATATCCATATGTGAAAACCACCCTTGAAAACCATTTGAGAAGGGAGAATATACCTTGTAATAATGCTCTCAACACCTGGGAGCATCAAATTATACAATTAAAAGAGAAAACCTACAAATGATAGGAATGCAAGTCAACTAGGAGTCATTCTACTTCTTAGAGTTTGTTCATGAAGTACAATCCATTAATATACCAACTAATTCCATGGAATAAGAGATCATACAGATTATTTTAATAACTTAAATGTATTCTTCCTAGCTTTGTCTCTCCAATCTATATAATAGGAAAACTAATGGACTGGTATGATATTTCATGAGAGAGAGATGGAGAACATGAATTGGTTTTCTCTATTTTTTGAGTTTTCAAAGCAAACCAAGCATAGAATTGAGTTGTAGAAAGTTGAGGAGACACTGATGAATCTTCCCACACATGCCAAACTATTTTATAATCTATACAACCTTTGGAAACTCCTCACCTTTTCAATTGACTTCTTGATTTTTAATGTAAAACCTATAAGTTTTCAATTATAGAATTTACAAATGACACCTTCTAACATCCTACACATTGAATAACACCTTGATACACTTTTATTCCCATGGGAATCATACAACTCATTAAATTGGCCCAAAAGTGACCCCTAGATGACATAATACCAACTATAGGCTATGCCAAAGCTAAATCATATTAGAAATGACCTCATTAAGACCATTAAACATAATTAACACCTTAAGGGGGCCTATATCATGTTTGAATATATAGGGGTCGACTTAATTTGACTTTTGGTCAAATTAGTCAATAGTTCCCAATGAAATATACTAATGGCCAAGATAAATAACAAAATTTAAGCATTAAATAAACCCCTTTATGATGATAATATACCTTCATAAGTGTTAATTTACTTGATGCATTCCATGGGTGTTTTAAAATAATAAGTATACCATCTCACATTGGAGAACAAAGCATACCAATCTCAGGCTAATGCCAATGTCATCAATGGACACCTTATTCCATGAAAAATCTTCACTACAACGTTGCCACAAAACTTTTAGATACTAGTTTTACCTAAATTTTATGGGCACAAAGACCCATACTTGCTCCTTTAGGATTATGAGAAATCCATGGCACATGTCACCAATAAGTTGACTCTAATACAATTATTTCCAAGGTCCCTAGATAGGGAATCACTAAATTGGTTCAACATACAATCCCTAATGGTTTACTACATACATATAAGGAGTTAGAAGAAGTCTTTCTCAGGTAATACATATAAAATAAGGGACCTCAAGTCATACATGATATGTTACCTTTAATACATTAAGGTGAGACAAAACCAACAACTTAATATATTCTAAGATTCAAATCATGTTTGCATCAGTTGATTTACTAGATGACATCTTTACTAGAGGCCTCATTTTTCCTCTTAAGGATAAATTATTATATCATACATTAAAATCATTTTGGCATCTATGTAATGAAGCTATAACATTAAAGGTAGAATTGGGATTAGTCTTTACACATTCAGAGATAGATTTGGATGTAGGTCTCTTAGATCCCTATTTATATAACATGGTATAAAAACCCACTCCACTTATAATTAAGAAACTATTGGAACATAAACAACTGATAAAGATACTCAACAAGGGTAAAGATCCACTTCATATAACACTTCTTATAGTGAGCATAGCATAGGACACATAGAGAGGGATTTTATGGTTTTTAGCTAGGGATAGGAATCATGACATCTTGCTTAAATTATTAGATAAGGTGATGATCACACTTCCTCCTACTATTCATCATCCATCACACCATTTATATAGGGTAAAAAACAAGCCATATTATAATTTTCATAAGATAAATGGGCATTCAAACAATCATTGTTATGGAATCCATGCCCACATTAGCCAGTATGTCAATCGAGGTATTATAACATTCACATAGGGGTCACCAATATATTAATCTCCACAGTCTCTTAGATCACACTCTTATATGATAGAATTATCCCAAGACATTCCTTTTGAGGAACCATTGGTTACTAATCATATGAACCATGTGGTTTCTAGGACTCATATTTATGAGTGATCTCATACACCACATATTCAATAGAGATAGAAGCCATTTCAAAGAGATTAGGGCATAACATCAATTCACACACCAGTTAATATATTTAGAAACAACTATAGATATTAAAGCATGGCATCAATTTTTACACTTATAAAGATATTTGGAAATAACTACATAGATTAGAGCACAACATCAATTCACACATCAATCAAGTTATTTGAAAACAATAATAGAGATCAAAGTAGAGTCTTAGTTCTATCACCGACCAAGGTGTTTTTAAGAGATCACAAAAATTAGAACATAGTCCAGTATCCAATCAAGATATTTTCAAGAGATCATAGAGCTTAGAGTATAGTTTCAACATAATAACCAATCAATATATATATTATAAATTTTACACACCTAGCCACTAGTAGTGTATCACATGTATTTCTAGTACCAGAGCCCACTTCTACATTGACATAACATGAGCATTATGGTTATTGGTTCACCATGCGATCCAAGTTTAGATTGTGTATACCATATTCACATGATCTAAATATATATATCTTATTAAATACCCTTAAAACCTTTACCAACAAATAATATTCCTAGTCCACTACATATGCTTACTTAAACATTTTTAAACAAGATAAAAAAATCCATTACCTTTACTTAGATAAATACCATATACCAATATCACCATTTACCATAATCAAAATAATTAAACACATGTAAACATGCACAATATAAATAGATCAAGATACCAATATACATAGTGGTGCCAATATAACAATGAACATCCATACATATATCTCAAAACATAGTTTCAATACAAATATAGTACATACTCACGAATATAGACATGGCCACTAGGACCAGCTCCCTCACTCTCACTCTTAGACAGACCCATGCTAGAACTAGAGTCTCCATTCTAACTCTATGACCTTGATAAATGGTTGTATCTACTCTCTCTCATGATACATACCCATCTCATCTATACACTTTACATGCTCTTGTTGTATACATATGTAATCATCCACTAGATAATTAATAGCCCCATATAGAGCATTAGGTGTAGGCATGGTTCATCTATGCAACTCCACATGTGCCTCATCTTTATCCACATTCACTCATCTGTATGTCATAGTAGTTATCTTTACTTTATTAAATAAATGGTAATGTACACCAAAAACATTAGTGGCCCTCTCAACTAATCCATCCTCCATGGCATCATCATAAATATGTCGTGTTAGTATGTGAAGTGTAGACTTAATGGTAGTCTCCCAATATTCATGATCACCTAAAAATTCACATACCCACATAATGTATCAAATTACTAACAATTTAAATGAGTAACCAAACACATAAAATTTACAAACATAGAATAACAACTTACCATTGATATCCCTAAGGGGATACACATCTTGTACATCCTCTACAACAATCCCACCTCTAAGAAATAGAGGTGCCCATCTATGATCTATCCACCAAGATATATAGGCATCAATGACTCCTACATCATTCACATCTAGTATGTCAATCACATGATCCCAATCCATTAATATAATTATGATTACCTATACAACTTATAACTTAGGCATACTACTTGACCTCACTAAATCCAAAAATCTCCAAAACCACACCACTAGCATTGGGGGTACATCCTAAATAACACTAAACTATCATGTCACCTAATCATACTAGAACCTATAATATACATTGACCCAATAGTCATATAGCCAATAGATAATGTGAACTCATCTTAGTTGAACAAAGTCCTCAGGCCATCCTTCATAGCCCCTATAAGGCCTCTAGATGATATATTTAACTTTCAAACTATCTAGCACAAGCTAACACTACATCATGTTCCTCTTGGACACACAAGTCATCTCAGTCCACATATTTTCAAATGAATATGGTTTCCCCCAATCATCTATTAGAGTAAACACTATCCTACTCACTACTATTTACTCATACGCCCAATAGTGTAATAGTGTAGATGATCCAATACCTCTACCATACATCTTTTGAACAAAATGGTATAAATCTGGGAATAGATGGGCTAACATAGTGCAACCCCATGAGTATTTGGTACCATGATCATCTATATCTTTCACTATATCATGTATCTTATAGTATATCAATACCCCACTCTCATCTATAACTATAAATGAATCCAATAAAATAGCTAAGAAGTTTTGTAACCACAAAACATAGATACTGATAATCAGTGATAATAATATATCATTATGGCTCCATGTAATATGATTCCCTATAACCATAACATAAAAATGCCTATTATTTGACTATATAGCCCAATCACCCATATCTTCATGCAATATGTATCTCTTCCCATAAATATGTAGACATAAGATCCTATATACATCCTCCATGGTAATAGTCATCTCCCTAGTAGGTAATTAGAATGTGTAGGTATTTACATCCCATCTCTCACATAGTGTAGTCATCATGTGTTTATCCTAGGGCATTATATCTAGGAATTCCACATGAATTAAACCCACTCTCTCTAGCATGCCCATCTTATCATCATTCAGGGGTAGATCCCATAAGGTCTCCATCATTTGGCTAGTCTAGAACTCTCAAATACCTACATCAACCTAAAAAAATAAAACCAAATCCAACATCAACAATTCAAAATATAAAACCAATAGATAAAAATAATTATCAAAAACTAGATATCAATAATAAGAAGACTAACTAGGCTTATTGGATGCTAGTGTTTCATACAAGATAGTAACATTAGATAGTAGTATCATATCTAGGACACTAGCACTAATATCAAGATAGAAGCACCACTTTTCTAAAGTAGACCCTAAAATATCATATTTTTAATAAAAATAGTAAAAAAATTACAATGATAGGAAAACTTATGGGATCAGTACTATGGTATTTGCCTCCCTGGCCTAGATAAGTGCCTCCACCTCCTCATATTAGTTCAAAGTTGTTCCTTGTCTCCTTGACATACTCTCTAGCTCAGATAAATAATTAATCTCAGCTCAAATTCTTTGAATAAATGGAAAAAATAATCAAATAACCTGTTAAGGTCATATTTATCAAATGTCACCTTACTAAGGTTGCCCTTGAGTGCTAATTTCACTAATTAATAACAACTTCTTACTAGTGTAATATCTAGAGAACTGTAACTCTAATTTATGAACCATTTTTTTCACATGGGACTTGACATCAATGTGCCTCACCATATATTGGTTAAACCAATATCCTAATAACATTTAACTCTAAAAAATGACAAAAATGATATTTACATAATAAACTCAATATAGACAAAACATTTATCCCATTATCAATTTCAACAATCAACTTCATCACAATAAATAAACTACTCAAACTTAAAACAACATCACACTTACTAATTAACACTAGCATATCTGATCATTATCATTTTTATTTAGACACCCTTACCTTAGTCTCAACTCTCTCACTAATAGGGGAAAAATACACAGATTACTTTAGACATACAGAGATTCAGACACATAGGTTCACTTAGATATAGATATTCAAACACATATGTATACTCAGATACATATGTTCAGACACATAGGTCTACTCAAATACAAATGTTTAGATACATAGGTTCATGAGATAAAGATATTCAAACAAATAGGTCTATACATAAATAGGTATTTAGATGCATAGGCTCACACAAATATATAGTTTGACTCAGATATATGAGTTCACTTAGATACTATCTTTAGACACATAGGTATACTCAAATATAGCTATTCAAACACACAAGCCCACCCAAATATAGTTATTCAAACACACAAGTCTACCTAGATACAGATATTTAGACACATAGATCTACCCAAATAGATATATTCAAACACATAGGCATACTCAAATACATATGTTCAAAGACATAGGTCTATTCAAATACATAGGTTTACTTAGATATTGATATTTAGACACATAAGTCTACATAGATATAGATATTCATATACACAAGTTCACATAGATATATAATTTAAATTAGATATACATGTTCACTCAGATTTACATGTTTATAGACATAATTCTACTAATATTTATAGATTCACTCAAATATAGATATTCAAACACACAGGTCTACCTAAATATAGTTATTCAAACACATAGGTCTACCCAGATACATATATTTAGACACACATGTATACTAGATACAACTATTCATACACACAGGTCTACTCAGATACACAATTTTGTGTAGATATATAGTTAAACATAGATATATATTTTTGACTCAGATATATAGGTTCACTCACATATATAGGTTCACCTAGATATATAGATGTTTAAATATATAGCTACATTATTTAGATATTAGGATTAGGGGGCATGATGTAGAGCACATGTCCTTGATCTCTATTTTTAGATTATTAGGTTATACTCAGCATCATCAGTAGGATGTCAATAGTTTTTCACCATTTTGGGTCACATGACCATCTACAATAGTTGATCCATAGCCTTTCACTCGACCCAATTTACATACTAGATTTAGTTTAGATATCAAACTGGGGGAAAACAAGCCTTATTTCTCTACACATTTAGTTTACATACCCATATTTAGTTCATATATCATATTAGGGGAAAGTAATCCTTGTTTCTCCACACATTCATGTGACAATCATTAATGAGAGAGTGTTTTCATGATATAAAGAGAAAGAGATAATTTGAAGGCAACTAATGTCTTATGGTTTCATGAAGGTATAGGTCATTGATGTCAAAGTGCATAAGAAGCCTAGTCATGAACCTAATCATGAAATAAATAGGTATGTGCATGAAAATTAATGAACACATGAATTTTAAGGTGATATGTCACTATTTGAGCATACAATTAAGGTCTACAAGCATTCATGATAATTTTAGGGTGAGCCTATAGGGATAGGACCTTCATTCTATGTCTACACCTAGACCCCTCTTAGACCCTACTTGGCCTAATGAGGTATGAATATCATATTTCAAGGAAATTATGCACATGTGAACATAGAAATAGGTAAGGTAAGCTATTTTAGGCATGATCAAAAATTTTGAGGACAAAACTTGAAGGAAAAATGCATGAATCATTATTTTAGGCCTTAGCGAGCTCACAGAATGAGGTTTCAAACATGAGAAGCACTTTCAAACATTATTTGTAATGTTTAACATATTCATGGGAGTCTAACCAAAGAATGTATTCAAATCCCCAAATTACCTCTAGGTGGTGGTTAGTTAGATGAGAGAGAAAAAGCACAGATACAAGCTTATTTGTTAATAAATTGGTGTAGCTCTCAAAAGTTGTATTGGTCAAAAAGAGAAAATGGTTGGGAGAAGAAGATAGAGACTCATTTTTCATGTCCATGATGATTTATGTATATTTTTTCACATTAAATTTTTCTAATTTGGTCATCCAAGTTAGCCAGTTGCAGACAGACCTAATGGTGTGAATAGTGTAAAACTAAGGTAGAGATGGAAAGATAAATTTGAAGGGTTATGCATGATATATTAATGTAAAAAAGTACATAAATAAGTTATTCATGACTTTTAATTCATTTTAATTATTTGATAATATTTTGAGGTCAGTATATATGTTAAAAATGTTGCTCACAAACTAGCATCTCTAGTTCAGATAGTACTTTGAAACACAAGGTCAAGAAATTAGTCTACAAGACCAATATTTGACATTAGACCATATGAATTTTATAGTCATGGTATCGATAGAATGACTAGTTTTTCAGGTGAATTAGCAATTCTAAGTGAGTGAGTTGTAGAGATGTTCTTGAGCCTTTATCTCCTGAGTGAAAGTGTTCCAATAATTTGGTGATGATCCTAACTTCATTTAGAATTTGTCCACATGTCTAATTTTTCATATTTTAGTATATTAAGGGTGTTTAAGCTTCATTTTTTCAAGATAGACTTGTGAGGTACAGAGGTCTTAATCCAAAGGATTTTTTTCAATCTTAAAAGTTCCCAAGATCTCCTAAAACTAGTACATTATTAAAGAGTATTCCTAGATATTTCCAATGCTTATTTGAATGTATAAAATGGGCATCATATGCTCTAGATATCAATAGTCAAAGTTTGGAAAAAATGGTCAACTATCAACAATGACGTGAATGCCAAGTGGACCAATCAATAAGTGACATATTGTAGTGCAAAGGTAAAAGGGTGTTTTATTTTATCCTCCAATCTTCAACACTCATTTTTGGATAAATGGGCCCCACTATTTATTGGTTGGTTTAGAGAGGATTACAAAGTGAGTTAGTCAATTATTAGTCCATAAATCATGAAAAATGCATAAAGAACTAGCAAGTTAGTCAATCATTATTCTTATGGGAATTACAAAGGATAACAAGAAATAAATGAAAGAAAGAAACATCATATTACCTTCCCAAATGGATTCACCATACCCATGTGGCTCAAAAGCATGTTCTCCCTTGATCAATCATCCTTGTCTTTGTCAACAATGGTGGTAAACTCCTCCAATGTCTCAAGAACACTCCATAAAACCTAGGCTCATGATTCCAAATCACTAAACTAGCCTATCAACGAAGTTTTCAAACAAAATTAGTGATAAAATGCAAAGGATTGTGAGAACAATTTAACATTATAACTTTATAATATTCAAGCTTAAAATTCATGTCCATGACCTCTCTATTTATAGATTTTTTAGATTGGTCAGGATCAACCATGACCATCAATCTCAAGATTGAGATGTGTGGCCATGGATAATTTTAATATTTGGAATTAAACTCATAAATATCCTCTAGATAAATAAGCATTAAAGAGGCATGGGAGGAATTAAATAGGCATGGGTGACCCATAATCCTGATATTTTATATACTTATGGCTTGATGGATGCCACCCCATAGATGATGTCACTAGGTAATGTAGATATTCAAAATAAATTTCCAATAATGAGATATTCAAAAAGATCTATGGAATTATTGCTTGATCTCTTAAATTGGAGTAATTATCTTAAGTAAGTTTAATCATGTTTAGTGTAATTCTTTGGAAATTGGTGCATAATTAATCAAAATGGTCAGAAAGTCATATTACTAGGTCATAATTTAACTGGAGAGGAAATAGAAGGTGATGTTAGATGCATTGGAGTTGTATTCCCATTTATGATGATACTAATACCAAATAATAAAGGTACATGATGTGTACTAATGAATTATAAGAAAAGAGTGATCCAGAATATTAAATGGTAAATTTGTCATTTTGACTTGAAATGATCTGATCAAAGTTAGTTGGCCCATAAAATGTGTTACCCTATTTAGGGATACTTTGACCTAAATTGGAACTTGTAAGTGACAAGCACAAACCATTTAAGGCATTTTATGGATTTTAATCTAAAATGTGCATTTGAGTGCAATTCAAGTAAATTTGATAATTTTAACGCAAATGGTGTTAGGAATTGGATGTCTACATTTTACCCCTATTTAAGGTGTAACAAGACATTCAAGTGAATAAACATCTTTTCAAAGAAAAGAGTTATCAAGAATAAATTATAACATACCCATTATGCCCCCTCAAGAGGACATACTAGGATGGACTCTCGAAAAGAGAAATAAAGTGAGAGATTAACCCATGGAATAGATCACATCTAGATGAGCTAATGCTTACACATGTGATTGCCATCAATGATAAAAATATAATTAGAGGTATAATAGGCCCTAGAGATAGGGGTAATGGGAAATATATGATCCATAAATGTAAGGGATGCACTTTAAATGTACCCAATTTGAGAGTACAAGTTGCACGCTTACAACATTGATCAATCCTGAGACAAGTTGCATACTAAAATATTGCCATCATAGGCTTTAATGTGGAGATCTTGGAATTATAGGTAAAGGGAGAACATTATACTTTAGGAAGGGAAGCACCACTAGAATGGGGTCTCCAAAGAGAAGATAATAAGTACTCCAATAGAGCAGATTTGATCATGATAAAATAGTTTTACCTAAGCAGGGTGAATCTTGATCATTGACAAAGAATAAATAATTACTTTCCCCTATAGATCTGATTTGATTCAAACATTATTCAGATGTTATGCCCTAGTATGGGTAGTTTTTCAAGCAAAATAGCTCAAGGATATAACCCAAAAGATAGGTTAAAGTGAGCAGGCACAAATGGACATGTGATGGTCTAATGGCCTAGAAAGCCATATAAAACCAAGCATATGAGAATGCACAAAGTGATGAGAGATATGAAAATAAGAATAAATATAGTCAAGCTGACCTCAATAGAAATTGAGTACTACCTACATAGTTCCATAGACTCATGTTCCAACTTGAACTTTAGGCTAATGTAGTTCACCCAAGTTTGGGAGAGAATGGAATGAGGAATGATGAAAAAAGACCAAGAATTGATTAGACTTATAGTGTATGAAAAGAGATGCACATATAAGCATAGAAAAATAAGCCTAAAACTCATGTGACCTAGAAGCCTAATTCCATATCATGAGCCTAGGTGTTGCAAAGTGTTCTTGAGAATCATTCATCAGAGCTAATGTTGATGTTAAGATGTTGAGACCTTAGCACAAAGTTCTTGCTATAGAAAAATAAATTAGGCATCATAAGTATCGATAATTTAGAATGATATAAGATTATAATTACACTGAGCTAGTTCAAATGTGAATATCTATAACTAAGGATAATGGTAAAACATTGACCAAAACCAGAGTTACAATTATTTACATTTAAACAAAAAAGCAAAAGACAAAGAAAAAGATAAACATAAATGAACCTAGCTTAAAATCAAGATATGATCTTAAGTAGGAACAAAATGTTTAAAAATAAAAGGCAAGAATGTCTTAACAACATGAAACCAAGATATGAATAATCAATAAAATCAAACACAAAAACAAGACACCAACAACAATCAAATAAACAAAATGGTCCAAGAACAATGTAATAACATAGGATCAAAATATAAACAATCAAGATCCATGTGAATCATCAAGATTTTTTGAAACATAAAAGAGAAAAATAAAAATAAACAAGGAAATACAAGACCAAAATGAGACCAAAAGTAATAAAAAGAGAAAAGGAGAAGAAATAAAAGGAGAGGTGCGAAAGCATAAAAAAACACCAATAAAACACAAGAAAATACCAAGAAAACTAAAATAAACACACATAAATAAAAACCAAGTTAGTGTGGTTTAAGGACAAATGTTCATACATGTGCAGTAGATGCATTACTTTCCACCACATGATAACAAAGAATAATGACATGACAATTGTTCCCTAATTAAAGAGGAATAATGACAAAAGAAATGGGAGAAGAGAAGAGAAGGAAGGGGTTGGTTGAGTTGACTCCGAATGTATAAGACAAGTGGATGCTTCCTACATAGTTCCATGGATGCATGTTCTAATATGAACATTAGGCCAAATGTAGTTCTCACAGGAAATGGGATGGAAAAAAAATGATGAGCAGACTAGCATGATTTATAGAAGAAATGGAAGATACGATAATGAAATGAGAATGGTTTGGCAAACAAGAAGCTGATGAGATGAGAAAGAATGATCTTTAAAAATGGCAAGTGTGTGGGTTAAGAGGAAATAAATTGGTGTTTTTATGCTTGCAAAATATTAGGAGCGTAGCATGGTAGAATAAGAATGTACAAATGTATAGAAGCATAAGATAATGTTTTTATTCTTTTATGGATCATGTTCTGGTGTTTATGTTATTTTTATAGTATTTCTAATGTTTTTAGTGTTTTTGGGATAAAATATTCACAAGGTGGGACCATCTAGTCAAGGATATGCATGTCCTGAGAGTAGAGGTTCTAATAAGATAGCTAAGCCGGCTGCAATGACCCATGCTTGTCAATCAAAAAGAGCAAGGATATTGATAAAATAAGAAAGAGCAAAAATGTGATATGTAACCTAAAGTAAACAAATTGGTACTGGAATTCATCTATCTATAACAGTGTAGTAATAGTTAAGAACTAAGAAGATGTTTTTATTCACTTATCTAAAGTTGCACAATACTATTTTGGTGAACTACTTTGTAGAACTGCTACTGAGGATGTTCATAATGTTCATGAGACATAATCAAGATCATAATTGGTTAAGGGATAAAAAGTGATCAAGATTATAACATTCCTTAGACATAACAAAAAATATGTTTCTCGAAGAGAGAAATATAGAATGGGATGAAGAATATGTTTAGAGTGCCAACGATTCAAAGCCTTTACTATCGATAATCATGAAAATTAGACCAAGGTAGTGTAAAATGTGTTTAAGGTAAGATAGAAGGGTGGGATAAAATTACAGTAGCATAAGGTTCCCCCAAGTCAGGGGTCTTATAGACAATGGTTCAAAGTCATTCATGCATAGAACCTCTTAAGGTGTATGATGTTCATGGGATCTAAAATTTATTCACCATTAGGTTTGGCCAATCAATATGCTCTTGATCTATAATTTGTTGTGACAATATATGGTCCTAACCAATTAGGCTAAAACTTGTCTTTCTTTTTGGGTTCAATATTCATATTCTTCTAGCTCTCTTTCAAAACTAATTCACCAATCTCAAATTCTTGAGGGAGAATGCATTTGTTTTAGCTTCTCCACAATATATTTTGATAGGCCTGCAAGTTTTCTAGGGCATCCAAATGCTTACCATCAAGAATCTCTAGTTTATGCAGTCATGAAGCTCTATAGTCTTCATTATCTTTAATGTGCTCTAGTGATATTCTTAATGATGGGATCTCAATTTTGATCAGGATGATAGATTTAGTACCAAAAATAAAGGAGTATGGAGTAGCTCTAGTTGGGGTGTGATGATTGTTTATATAAGCCCAAAGGGTAGGAAAGAGTTACAAGTGATAATTACGGCCAGCATCATTGACAATCTTCTTCAAGATGGCTAGAATGGTTTTATTTTATGCCTCAACTTGTCCATTGCCTTATGGGTTATATGGAGTGGATTTATTGTGCTTGATCTTGAATTTTTCATAAATATATTTCACATCTTGGTTCACAAAGGATACACCATTATCAAATATAATATGAGCTGGGATGTCATATCGATAGATGATATGGTAATGAATGAATTTGGCTATTTATTTCTCGATAACATAAGTGAGAGGAATGGACTCAATCCACTTGGTAAAGTATTTGGTTGTAGTCAAAATGTGTTTATGGTCATCTAAAGATGTCAGGTTAATTTTCCTAATGAGATCGAAACCCCATGTTGAGAATGACCATGGTGTTATAATTGACTGCAATGGTAAGGAAGGTGCATGGATCAAGTTGCCATGCTACTGACAAGGAATACACTTCTTTACATAATTAAAAGCATCTATCTCTATTTTGGGCCAATAATAGCCTATTTTGAGGAGTTTCTTTGTTATGACTACACCATTAGTATGGGCCCCACAAATTCCTTCATAAACCTCCTTTAGTACCAAATTGGATTCTCCCAAATATAAACAATGAATAAGCATTCCATCATAGCCTTTATGATAAAGTGTGTTTCCAAGGAGGATATAATGTGTTAATCGATGAAGGAATATTTTTTGTTTATTGTTGGAAAGGTTGGTGGGAAATACATGACTATGAAAATAGTTATAAAAATCTTAGTACCATGGTAGCTCAAGTAAGGGATTAGGATCAGCAACAGTGCATATCCTCTCTAAATCTAATAGAATATGTGTTGGTTGAATAATATTTTCAATCAGTAACTGATACTCTTTATCACTATCATGCATTTGAATCATGGAACTGATTATTTCCATGGCATTGGTAGATCTATTGTTGACTCATGGAACTTGCTCAAACTATAGAGATTTAAAATGTGTTTTGAGGTTATCGATAATTTGCTTGTAAGGAATAAGCTTATCATCCCTTGTTTGATACTGGTTAGTTGTCTAATTTATGATTAGTTTTGAATCTCTATAGACTTTTAAGCTTTGAATATCCCACTTTATGGTAAGATGGAGCCCTAAAACTAATGCCTCATATTCAGCCATATTATTTGTACACTAAAATAATATATGGAAGGCTTTGGGCATCAAATCCTCCTGTGGTGTGATCAACAATATGCCAACTCTAGACCCTTGAGATGTGAAGCATCCATCAAAATAGAGTTTCCACTATTTAGTTTCTTATGATGCTTATTCTATCATCATGATAGAATCATCTAGAAGGTCAAAGTTGAGAGGTTGAGTGGCTGTAATAGGAGCTTTTACAAGTTGGTCAAAAAGAACTTGTCCTTTGATTGCCTTTTGATTCTAGTACTCAATATCAAACTCACTGAGGAGCATAATCCATCTAGCCATAAATCCTTGAAGATATTATTTAGATAAGAGGAACTTGAGAGGATCTACCTTGGTGATAATAATAGTTTTGTTATTTAACATATAATGTCACAATTTTTTAATAACGAACACCATAGCTAAACATGCCTTTTCAATAGGCATATAATTATGTTCATAGGCTACCAATGTATGGCTTAAATGGTAAATAATGTGTTACTTACCATGATCATCATGCTAAGCTAAAAGTGACCCAAATTCATGTTTTATGGATGATAATAAAGAAGCAGTGGCTTTCCTTGTGTTGGAGATCGTAAGACTGGTGGATTGGCCAAGTATGTTTTAAGCTTTGCAAATGCTATCTGACAATATTCATCCCATTGAAATTTTACCCCTTTCTTTAAGAGATGGGTAAATGGGTGGCACTTATCTACCAATTAAGAAATGAACCTACGTATAGGCTAGATCTTTCCTTATAAACCTTGTAACTATTTAAGATTGTTTGGTGGAGGCATTTCCATAATAACATTAACCTTTACAGGGTCGAATTTGATCCCTCATTTTGATACAATGAACCCTATAAATTTTCTTGATGTGACTCCAAAGACACATTTAAGCAAACTTTATATGCATGAAGCCTCTCAAATATTCTTCATAAAATGATAAGGTGTGTAGCTCTTGTTCTTGATTTTGATAGTATATCATCAACATAGTCCTTCATAATGTCATGCATCATGTCATGGAAAATGATAGTCATTGCATGTTGATATGTTGCTCTAGCATTATTCAAACTAAATGGCATGACTTGGTAATAGAATGTCCCCCACAAAGTGGTGAATGTGGTCTTATGCTGATCTTTAGGGGCTATCTTGATCTGATTATAACCAAAACTTCCATCCATTAAGGATAGCATCTCATACCTAGTATTTGAGTCAATGATCATGTCAATATTGGGTAGAATAAAATCATCTTTGGGGCATGCTTTGTTGATATCATGAAAATCAGTACAAACACATATGCCTAGGGTATTTTTACTCACTAGTATTATGTTAGAAACCCATTTAGAGTAGTCTAGTGGTCTGTTAAAATTGGCTCCTAATAAATTTTCCAACTCGGCCTTAACTAAAAATATGATGCATGGATACATATTTCTCAACTTTTACTTGACTGGTTTAGCACCAGGGTGAACAACAAGATGATGCATAACTAAATCTGGGTTCAAGCCTAGTATGTCAAAGTATGCCCATGCAAAGATGTCTATATAATCCTTAAAAATGGATATAATATGTTCACATTCTACATAAATAAGGGAAGCTCTAAGATAAACCATTTTGGGATCCTCATGGGTTCCTAAATTCACTTCTGTTATACTCTCCATAAGGAGTGTGGATCCATCATCTAGAATTATAGGCAATGTATGGTCACGATCATTTTCCTCTACTATATCTTCTTGTTGTTCCTCACAAATATCTGAATAATATGAAGAATTAGAATCTATCTTCTCAGGGAAAGGCCAATTGGCAAAAACCTCTATAAACTCAAGAATGAGACACTCAAATATTTGATGTTATTTTAAGAGATGATTGTGCTAGCTATGGAACTTGGGATGGATGGGATTTTTACGTCCTAAGGGGTTGAGCAAAATTTCCTACCTAGGAGCACCTAAAATAGGTTTTCACTCAAAGGCTTGTCTTTTTCTTTACTTTTTTCTCTGATTGACAAGTGCCTCAAAGAGGTTTTCACTTGAAGATCTTGATGTTTATTCTTTATTATGACCAATAAAGTTTTCCTGCTCTCCAAAGTAGGTAGAAGGATCCAATGAAAAATCAAAACCCTACTTATGATTACCAATGGGGAATGCATCTCATAGGCCCATGTATTATACAATCAATTCTTCGTTATGAAACTCATTGAGGCATATGACCAAAAAAAATTGATCCCAATCTATGAGTTCAGGATGGCAAAGGCATAGGTTATAATGAGGGTTTGCTTTAGGGTGGGAAACACCAATGGTAAAGATATAATGTCCTACTTTATGAAGGGAAGCACCGCTAAGATGGGTTTTTGTTTTAGGATGGGAAGCTCTAATAGGCATTATGGTCAATATGGCATTTGAATCAAACAAATCTGAGTCAACAAGCTCATCAAAAAGGCTATAATGGGATGTTCTGTCACTTTTAGGAGTCTCATTACTAATCACCTTGGAAGAGTCACTTATAAATGTCATGAGATCATCTTCTGGTGGTTTAAATCTGAGACCATGATTACAATTGACAACTCTAGTTGATAAGGGTTTTAAAATTCCTTGCACCTATGGGCCAAGGCCTTTCCTTATATAGTCAAGATGATCTATTATCTGGTTAGGGATAGGATACTTTGGATTCTAAAAAAAATCACCAAGGCATTCAGAAAATATCCAATCTCCCTTAGTAAAAGCCTCTCTATCTTTCTTTGGTGTAATTATAGGTATAAAAACCATATGAGCAATTGGTTGTTACTTCTTTGGTTGCCAAATTTGATTGGGTCTATTAGGAGTCTAGGAAGTTTTAGGCTTACAAAATGTTTTAGGGGATTTTGGTAATTTTTCAATATGAAGGAAATCCTTTAGATGGTATGTAAAAATGCCTACATCTTTAATAATAACTTTCTTGGCTAGAGCTATAGGAAATGGATCAGCTAAAGTGGAGGTTAGATCACCAGGTCTATATAATTAGATGGAAATAGATGAGAAATGATGGATTTGTTCTTTTTTGTAATGAATTTAGAACATGGGCAATAGTTATAATTATGAAACTCTACTTTAAAATGTTTGTAGTATTGATATGGCTATTGATGAGTAGAATAGTAACCTCGACCCCATCATGGGGAAACTTAAGGCATTGGTGAAGATTAGATGGAACTACCTGTCCTTCATGGATCCAAGGATGACCAAGAAGTATGTTATAATGAAGCTCAATATCTATAATATGGAATAATGTGTGATGAGAAATAGACCCAACCATGATTGACAACCAAATTGTGCTAGATGACTCCCTCTCAGCATTATCATAAGCCTTGATTGTAATAGTTTTTTGTTGAATATCTTTATCCATGTAGCCCAATCATCATACCAATTTAAGAGATATGATGTTCAACCCTAAACCATTATCTATAAGAACCCACTTGATCTTATGATCTACAATGATTATCTTAATGTATAGTGGGTTATTGTGGTTTGGGTTGAGGGTGGACATGTCTTTTTGATCAAATGTGATTTGTTGAAATGAAGACAAGTGTCCAACTAGGTTCTAGAACTGATCAAGGTTTATATCATTAGGCCCAATAGAATCTTGCAAAAGTTTATTGAATATGGTTCTATGGACATCAGATGTCCAAAAGATATCTAATATGGAAATTTGTGTAGGGGTTTTATCTAATTTATCTGTTAGACTATAAGGCCTTTGAATTGTGGATTAAACTAGTTTAGTCTTTGTTATGACAATATTCAGCTTTCAAACCATTGGCATAATGTTCTCATTAGGTTTCATGGAATAAGTGGGTGAAGGGCCCTGGATGGTAACTCATAGGCATCTATTTGCGATTGCATAACCTAGAGGTGGCAAGGAGTTATTATAATTATAAGAGGAAGGCAAAGGGCCTTTGATGGTGACTCACGGGTGTCTAATTGTATCATTACAATTTTGGGTCAGTGAAGAGCCTTTATAATTAGAAGAAAGGTGTTATTGTTCAAAATTAGTAACCCATGAAAATGGAGTATCAACATGAGGATGTGAACCTAACACGGTATAACTAGGGGGAGAGGGTGTTGACCCTATAATGATGGGTCCTATGTTGTGAAGAACACGAGATTAGCCACATAGTTTTGCAGTAATACTGGTAATGTGGGTTGAAAAAATCCATCCCATAGTATTATTATAGTTATAAGGTACATTTTTATAAGCCATAGTATTAGTATGGGCATTAGGATCTTGATTATGCTCATTATGATTCTGACCTTATTGTTGGTTCTGATTCTACCTCTATCCTAGATTGTGACCATTTTGATTATTTCTTGGTGTTGGTGGATCATGTCAAGGAAAGGGGTCTTTGTAGATTCCCATATCCTAATTTTTGTCCTTATTAAGGGCTAACTTAATTTATATTTCACCACTTTCAATAAAGTCCTCAATAATATGTTGTAATTGAACATAATGATATGTACCATGACTAGCAACATGGTGAAAGTTACACCGTTCATTCTCTTTGTACCAATCTATTTTTAGTTGATCTTGAGGAAATGGCCTTGATATTAGCCATATAATTAAATTAGCTAAAATGAGCTTTTGTAACACTATTTCAACCAATTCTCCTAACTTGCTAAAGAATCTAAAATTGTTATGAAATGCCCTTCATGGAGGTTGTCTTTGCAAAGTAGGTAGTGGTTGTCTTTGATATTTTTACATTTGAAGGAGGTATAGACTATACCATTTGTACATGTCTTGTTTCAATCATCCCATTTCCAACCATGTTCTTTTTTTTGCTAAAGCCTTTAGGCTTATCTTGTATAACTATTTGAACTGGTGATTTAGTTTGATTAGACATTTGACCTTGCATAAAAATTTTAACAAGGCCTTTAGGAATAAGAGCCTTCTCAATCTGCACTCCTTTGTTAATAATTTATTCAAATGAGTTACCACAAGCTAACCATATATTATGCATAACTTCAGGATGCAAATTATGTGAAAAGATATCAGCCAACTATTTGTTTGGAAAGTTATGTTAAAAGTGGCCTGCGAATGCTCTCCACCTTTGTAGATATGCAGTGAAACTTTCACCATCATGCTTCTTGGCTTTGCATAAGTCAATAATAGTTAATTCATGTTCTATTTTATATGAGAAATGGTTAAAAAACTATTTTTATAAGTCATTCTAATCTACAACTGATCCCTTGAGTAGTTTAAGTAGCCAACAAGAGCTTATCCAAATAAACTTCATGGAAATAGTCATAGTAAGTACTCGCTATTATAAGCAACCTCTTGACATAAGATGAAGAATGCCTTTATGTGTTCATAAGGATCTCCTTTACCTTTGTACTTTTCAAATTTGGGTGCCTAAAAATGAGGTGGAAAGGGGTTTTGGAGAATAGATAAATCAAATGGATATAGGCATATCTCATCAAATTTGTACTTTTTGACTCTATTATTCATCTCCAATCTTTAAACAATTTCCTTCATAGAATTCCATTCTTGCATGTTTGGTGTATTTATGGATTGAATAAGATGTTTTATGGATGGAATGTGCCCCTATTTTCATTATTGTTTGGGTGAAATACGCCTCTAGTTTCATTGATGTTGGGGTGGAATGTACCCCTGGTTTTGTTGTTATTGGGGTAGAATGTGCCCCTAGTTTTGTTGTTATTGGGGTGGAATGTGCCCCTAGTTTTATTACTATTGAGGTGGAATGTACCCCTGATTTTGTGTGGATATATAGGGATTGTATACCTTTTGATCCATGACTTGGTCTTGATTTTCTCCTTGAGTTTAGAACATAGGTCATTGATTCTTGGATTGTAAAACATTCCCTAAATTTGGTTGTTTTTTACTTTGTTGATTTTGGAAATTTCTATGTTTATTTACAAATTTTTGGGTTGGTTGAAAAGAACTATCCAAATTGTCTTGAGGGATTTCCTCAATTTGAATTGAATGTTTGGGTTTTTGAGTTTGTAAAGTGCTAAGAGGTTCTTGATAATTGAAGAATGTATGTTCTGTGTCAAATGGAACACTTTGTAAGGTCTCTTGTGCCTTTAATTGTTCATTTAGATTACCTTGATCCACTATGGTAATGTCCTCATCCAATAGTTATTGTGTACTTTCAACCACATATTTTTATTATTTTGAAGCATTATTGTGAATTGAAGTGGTAACTAGGGAGTCAGTTAAGTCTCTGACAAGTTGATCTACATATCATTGACTTATTATCTTGATCTTAGCTAGAAGATCCAAATTTATGGGTTTTGGCTCTGCTTATATGTTTTCTCCTTTCTTAGAAGAAGAAGGTATGTCTATTTGTGCAAAATATTCCTCTTTCCATCATTTTTCTCCTTCTCTAAAGTATGAAATTATTCTGTAGGAAATTCAGAAGGTAGTCTAGCACTTGATTCTATTAATATAATAAGGGCTTCATCTTGATCTTCTTGGGGTTGATATTCATTGTAATCATCTTTGGATCCCACTATTGTGGGGATATCATCAAAAATAATGGAGTTATCTTGACCATCATAAAATTGCTCATCTTCAAAACTAAGGTCATAAGAGGCCCCACTATGAGTGAACCTTTGATTCATGTCTAAAAGAGTTGTTCTACATGTTTGACTAACTTTGGGATAATGTTTGGCAACCAAACAAAGTATACTTTAGCTCTCTTTTAAATAAATAACCAAGGTACTGGTGAGAATATAAGGGAGGGTGGTTTGAAACCACACACAATTTAGAAGATTTGGTTTACGAGTTTACTCAACCTTTGGTAAGGTTGAAATCATATAGATTGAAAGAGGGTAAGGTAACTCAAATACCCAAGGTGAAAACTAGTACACCAAATCCTAGATCTTTGTGATATGCCTACACTTTAAAGCTAGTTTCAACTTTGACAAGTTGACCCTAGAATTTTAGATGAAAGCTCTCCAGATTATGAAGAAGACAAAATAGACTAATCAACTCAAGATGTAAAAACATACATGAATCACTAAGCATAAATCTAGGACCAAATAGGTAGCACAATGTCACCACATGATTCTAGTAGGATAAAATATGTTGTAGGACTCAAAGTGTGAGTGATATGCAAGATGACTTGGTTCCACCAAGATGATAATGTGATTTTGTGTCTTAATAAATGATCTTCAATTCAAATGGAAAATTGAACCCAAGTTAGAATAAGTTTAGTGTACAAATGGTGAACCCACTTTGACACACCAACCCTTAGAACTCATAAAGCTTAAATTTCAAATGTGGATTATAAATGAAGGATTTAAACAAATTGGGTGAAAGATCTAGACTTAATTGGGCAGCATGACTATGCCAAAGTGGATTATATGACACAAAGTTTGTGATAACAATTTGAACAAGGAAAATATGAATTTTCCATTTAGACAACATAACGCCTCCCTTGCTCAATAAAATTGAGGACAATGTGTTTTGGTTAATTTTAATGAGTTAACAAGTAGTTTTCGACACAAATCAAGACCAAGTAAGTTAATGATAAAAAATAAACATCTTAAGTCTAAACTGACAAGGTATGGCAAAGTGGGGTCTACTAAACTAACAAGTTTTTGATAATTCTAGGGGAATCAATTGTAGAATGACTTTCACATCAAATGATGTAAAATATAAACATGGAAATTAGGTGACCAAAGCATTGGCTAGTTGTAAAAAGGTCTAGTCCTTTTTACAACCACTACATCCTATTATTTGCTCAGTGTAGTGCGATGTCCAAATGTAGATACGTCTGATTTGAAACTCTAATTAGGATCCAAATGAAGTCAATTTCGAGAGATGAAACCCCAGGGCAAAGATTCCCTAAAGAACTCATGGGAGGTAATGGTGTCCCCCTCACAAGCCAAGTTTGTATAAAAATAAAGAAATCATGAAATAGAAAGACTTTAGGGTCATTTTCAAGGTCACCCAAAGTTTGATGAGTTTTTAGGGAGTGCTTTAGATGACATTCTTTCTAATCCTTAGACTAGGCTATTTGTAATAGGAATGGCACTTTTGATTCCAAGGTTTCCCTAGAGGGGATAAATGGAAGAACATGCATGCAAAATTCCTCTTTTTTCCTAACAAAATCTAATTAAACAACTATTGCAAACAAAAATTGGAAAGTGTGTTCAATTTTAATCCCAAATGAAAGATTTGGTGGTGTTCATTTGACCCCTTAGTCTTAATATTGTGAACTTTGAAAACATTCATCTAAGCATCTAAATTTTTCATTAAATACCAAAACAAAGTTCCTAATTGATTTTTAAACATGAAAAAGGTGATTTAAAACATGTTTTTAGAAAATTTCAATCTTGTTCCTATAGCAAAAATGTCATAATGTCCTTTAGCTTTGAAGGTCTTTTTGGTTTGAAACAATTAACTTTAGAAAAAGATCTCTTGGGTCTGTGTTTTAATCAAAACATAGTGACCGACATCAGTTTATATAACTAATGATGGTTACATTTTCTAAAAAATGTTGGTTATTTAACTAACATCAGTTATACCAATGTGATCAATGAAAGGTATACAACTAATGTCAATTTTTATAATCAATGTCAATTAAGCTATACAACTGATGTCGGTCTTACTAGCTGACATCGGTTACTGTGTAAAACTATGGCAAACAAAAATGGAAAAATAAAGTTAAAAAATCAATTTTCAAGAGTTTTTAGGGTCCAAATGAATATTTTAAAGTTTCAAAATGATCTTATTTAGATGTGAGATGCATCTAGTCCCATTAGGTGTGCCAATATGTAGAGAGGATTACAAAGTGAGTTAGTCAAGCATTAGTACATAAATCATGAAAAATACATAAAGAACTAACTAACTTAGCCTATATATTCCTATGGGAATTACAAAGGATAGCAAGAAATAAATGAAAGAAATCAACGTCATATTGTCTTCCCAAATGGATTCACCATACCTATGTGGCTCAAAAGCATGTTCTCCCTTGATCAAGCATCCTTGTCTTTATCAATAATGGTGGTAAACTCCTCCAATGTCTCAAGAACACTCCATAAAACATAGGATCATGATTCCAAATCAATAAACTAGCCTATCAATGGAGCTTACAAAAAAAATTTATCAAATTCAAAGGATTGTGGGAACAATTTAACATTATAACTTTGCAATATTCAAGCTTAAAATTCATGTCCATGGCCTCTCTATTTATAGATTTTTGAGATTGGTCAAGACCAACCATGACTATCCATCTCAAGATTGAGATGTGTGGCCATGGATAATCCTAATATTTGAAATTAAACTCATAAATATCCTCAAGATAAATAATCATTAAAGAGGCATGGGAGGCATTGACTAGGCATGGGTGACCCAGAATCCTGATATTTTATGCACTTATGGTTTGATGGATGCCACCCCATAGATGATGTCTCTAGGTGATGCATATATTCAAAATCAATTTCCAATAATGAGATATTCAAAAATATCTATGGAATTATTACTTAAGCTCTTAAATTGGATTAATTAGCTTAAGTAAGTTTAATCAAGTTTAGTGCAATTCTTTGGAAATTGGTGCATAATTAATCAAAATGGTTAGAAAGTCATATTATTGGGTCATAACTTGACTAAAGAGGAATTGGAAGGTGATGTTAGATGCGTTGGAGTTGTATTCCCATTTAGGATGTTTCCAACACCAAATAACAAAGGTACGTGATGTGTACCAATGAATTAGAAGAAAATAGTGATCTAAAGTACTAAATGGCAAATTTGTCATTTTGACTCAAAATTATCTAATCAAAGTTAGCTGGCTCATAAAATGTGTTTCCCTATTTAGGGATACTTTGACCTAAAATGGAACTTATAAGTGACAAGTTTAAACCATTTAAGGTGTTTTATGGATTTTGACCTAAAATATGCATTTGAGTATAATTCGAGTAAGTTTGATAATTTCAACACAAATGATGTTAGGAATTGGATGTCTAAAGCTGGGAACCCTTAGCCAGGATTGATATATTATTTTTATGTAGGGTTTCCTTTAAAAATTTTACTTCACATTACCATTTTTATGTTTTTGATTTTATATGCCTATGTGTTATTTACATGTTGCATGTGGCACTAATAATCCCAAATTATTAAATTATTCCATGTATTTTCAAAGTCACAAATACATGATAGCTCTATGCCAAGTTTGAGATATTTAGTTTGATATTACTCATGCTACCAAGATATCTCAACCAACTCGCTAGTGGTTCCAACCCTTAAACCAACCTTGCCTAAGTTTGGTTGAGATCTTATTTACCAACCAACATCCCAAGCTCATCCACACTTAGCAAATCCATTTGCATCACTATATAAAATGGAGGGATAGAAATGGCCTAAGCCACATAACATGAACTAACAACAACCTTTTTTAAGGCTTACTCTAAGTTGTAACTTGTTGCATGTGGGACATTAATCCCTATGTATGGTAAATGCCATGGCCTTGGTGGTTGAAACAAACAAACTATGAGATTGGAACTTCTGACTTGTGGAAAAATAGTTAAGAGAACCTATCAATCTACCATTCCATTTCAATTTCTATAAAAGGCACAAAATTATATTTCTATGAGGGAATTAAAATGACTGTATAAAATTTGTAAGGAGTAGTTTGTAGAAATTAGCATTTTTGACCAATCTAGAGGAATTTTCAGATCTCAAAGTAAACTAAAAAGTTGTTTATACTTCTAAGGCACTCCTTTTTTCATATTTATGCTCCTAATTTATCATTCTTTTGATTTCTTTTGAATCATTTAAATTGATGTTTTGATGTAGAATGCTGGAAAATTAATCGTGCAAATGCTATAGGAAGTTGGATTGACATTGCTAAGTGTGATCAGAGTCTTTCAAAAGTCTATTGGCATATTTTTGTAGGTATTTTGATTCCATTATGGTTTTTTGTTTTGTATTATTATTTCAAAATATTTTTTTAATGGATCGGATTGTGAATTAGCAATCCCAAAGATGTAACCCATTTAGATGAACTCTATAAACAACTTTGGTGTCTTTAAGTTCTATTTTGCATTTAGTTTTCCACAAATTTTAATCAGTTATTTAATCTATGGATGTAATTTAATTAAATTATGGCACTTATGAGAAATTAAGTAAATGGATATTGATCATTTTTGGATGTGTAGTTGGAATGAATGAGTTTTCAAACACACACAATCAATTTTTTATTCCATCTTAAACACATTAAGATTCATTTTGATCATTTATTAAACACTATTTTTAAATATTCATTTATAAACTATTTTGAAAGAAAAAGGGGTAAACATGGTTTATAGATCATTTTGGTATCATAGTAGTTAGAATGTAAGGATTAGCTTCTGATTGTGTGAAAGTTTGATTTTAGTTTTAGTTTGATTGGATTATTTTCAAACATTAGCCTTGTAGTGTTAATCTATTTGTAGTATTGGAAATATAGGTTGTTTATAGGAATAGGAAACCATGGGCAAGTTGTCCAAATGAGAAAAACTTGATGAGCTCAAAGCATTTAATATGTAGATCCAAGAAAAGAACTCTCTCTCTTAGATTAAAGTTTTATTCCTTGAAAGAGGAAGTTGAAAGGTTAACAACTGAATTTCAATCCAAGGATGAGCTTTTGGAAAGACTAAATAATGGTGAATTAATGAAGGATTTTCCTTCCACATCAGATACAAAAACCATGGCAGATGAACGCACTGTAATTAAGTCACCATGTAGTACTTCCTCTGATTTAGTTTTAGATATTACTTTTGGTGATTTTGAAAAATACACTAAGGGTATTAGATCTAAACTTTTAGATAAAATGGGATTTAATGGAAAAGGCCTTGGAAAATATGGCCAAGGTATTAGTAACCCTATTCAGGTAGAGGATAACACTCACCATGCAAGATTGGGATTCATTTTTGGTGATAGGATTGAAATAGGTGAATGTTCCAAGTTAGATAAAATTGTGATTAAGAGACCTATACCACAGCCCATTAAAGATAATGGTAGTTTGCATTTTTTCAAATCTTATAATGAGATTTTTGTATCTCATAGTGATTGAAGAGTTCTCATAGTATTAGTGAGAAACTTAGAAAGTTAACTATTAAATCTTCAAGTGTTGGAAACCACACAGAGAAAAGGTGTAAACCATCACCCAGAGAAGGTATAAAATCTTCCTCTAATCATAATTGTAATAATGTTGATTCTTATAGACAATATAAATATTCTAATGTTCCTTTTGAATACAATACACAAAAAATTTGGTATATTTATCCATGAAATTTTTCTGGGTTGTCTAACCATTGTG
The DNA here is from genome assembly GCA_037957365.1 of Torreya grandis. Lineage (NCBI taxonomy): Eukaryota > Viridiplantae > Streptophyta > Pinopsida > Cupressales > Taxaceae > Torreya > Torreya grandis. Next base: position 40,942 of record JARHVA010001945.1, read on the forward strand.
TAGCGAATTCTTGGAAAAGGAAATCTTTGTTAGGAAAGATTTTGAAAGACCACTCTCCTAGATAGTGTTCTAAAAATGGTAGTAAGAGTATGTTTTCTAAAAGAGTGTACAAAAAAATTTGTACTCATTATAACAGGAAAGGACTTGAGGTTAATAGGTGTTGGCAGCTTCATCCCAAATAACATTGGAGAGTTGTGAAAAAGGAAAGCATTGTTAAATAAATAGTTTTAGATATAACCCATGCATAAACTCATGTAAATTATAAGGATAATTTGGTTAATTGGTTTGAAAAACAATTCCTTAGTTTTATGTTTGCATAGTTATGATAGTTTATTAGCATGCAAATGTTCATAGTAGTTTTGGTATTCCATTGAAATTAAAAGGAATATATTTCATTTTGAACATATTTTTGGAGCTACCAACTGTGAGAAAATTTGAGTGACAAGTTTATCATACTTGGATTATTTTCTCGTGTTCATGGTTTTGCTAAAATCTTTATTTTGAATATCCTAATAAGTTTTTGAGTCTTGATGCATTGGTAAAGGAGTTAACACATGTTTAAACTTGGAGATATACCCATATGATTTTTAGCTTTGAATATGGTTTATTGGAATAACCTATAGAGAAAATCCAAAGGATAGGTTTATCATACTTGGATTGTTTTCTCATGTTTGGATTTTTGGAAAAAATTTAGTTTGAACTTTGACAGTAGTATATGTAGGTTGTATGGGGCATGATCAGTATATCTATTTTGAAAAAACTTGCATTTCAGTATATATGTTTTTGTTTACCTTGTGAAAATATATTAAAGGCTTATAAGACCCTTTTTGGGTAAAATTTGTAATTGCAATAATTATATAATTTTTTTATATCCGTGCATGATATTTGCACATGTTTAGAAGTCCCACATTTTGGGAATTTATTTATAAATGTCAAATGTGGTTACAATTAGGGTGTGTATTTATCATACTAACAAATTGATTTGTAGTTGCACTTGGTGATCATTTTACAGTGATTGGTAGATTCACCATTTTTGAGATGTGACATTTGTATAGATAGTTTTCTCCTATATATAAATTTATATTGGATAAAGATTTATTTCACTGGTAGTTTCAGGGATTTGGTTGTATTTTTCCTTTTTTGTAAGTGTTGTGCAGGCTAGTTTTTAATAATTACAATGATAAGTTTTCGTGATATTTTGCATAGTTTATAATTTTGTAGGGTTAATGATTAACCAATTATTATTGGCATTTTGGTTATCATTTCATACTGAGCAGTTGTAGTATTGGTTGAATCATATAGATTTAGTTGGACATCACCTCTTGTGTTAGAATTTATCATCTAATTGAACTAATCTATTTCTATGATGGAATTTTAATATTTTAAATATTAACCAATATGTTTATTTTGGTTTCTATATATTAGTGTGGTACAGAGAGCCATTTAGCAGATTCAATGAGTGATTAGACTTTTGGGGACCAAAAGCCTTTTTATGGGGAGGTTTGATCTGGAGGATTTTTTTCATTATCAAAAGTTCCCAAGATCTAAAACTAGTACAATACTAAAGAGCATTCTAAGATCTTTCCAATGCCTATTGAATGTGTAAAATAGACATTGTATGATGTAGATATTAGTAGTAAAAGTTTTGAAAAAATGGTTAACCATCAACAATGATGTGGATGCTAATTGGACCAATCAGCAACTGACACATGGTAGTACAAAGGTAAAAGGGTGTTTGGTTTTCATCTCTAGTATTCAACACTCATGTTTGGATAAATGGGCCCTACTATTTATTGGTTGGGGACCCTCAACTAGGATTGATAGCCTTTGCTTCTATTACTTCACATTCCATTGTTACGTTTTTGTTTATATATGCATGTGTTATTTACATGTTACATTTGGGATGAATAATATTGAATTATAAAATTATTCCATGTATTTTCCAAGTCAAAAATACATGCCATCTCTATGCTAAGTTTGAATATGCAGTTTGAGATTACTCATACCACCAAGATAGCTCAACCAACTCACTAGTGGTTTCAACCCTAAAAGCAACCTTCCCTAAGTTTGGTCAAGATCTTATTTAGCAGCCACATCCTAAGCTCATCCACACTTATCAGACTTATTTTCATCACCAAACAAAATGGATGGATAGATGTGGCCTAAGCCACATAACAAGCACCAAAAATAGCCTTTTTTAAGGCTTACGCTAATTTATAACTTATTGCATGTGGGATATTAATCCCTATGTATGGTAAATGTCATGGTCTTGGTGGTTGGAACAAATATACTATGAGATTGGAACCTGTGACTTATGGAAAAATAGCTAAGTGGACTTACCAATCCACCATGCCCTCGTAAGTTCTATAAAAGGCACAAAATTATATTTGTACAAGGGAATTAAAATGACTATGTAAAATTTGTGAGTAGTTTGTATAAATTGGCATTTTTGACCAATATAGAGACATTTTTAGATCTCAGAGTGAACTAAAAAGTTGTTCATAATTATGAGATGCTCATTTTAGTATATTTATGTTATTGATTTAGTGTCATTTTGATGTCTTTTGAATCATTTTAAGTGACACTTTGACGTAGAACATTGGGAAATTGATCATGCAAATGATATAGGAAGTTGGATTGACATTATTGAGTGTGATTAGAGTCTCTCAGAGGTCTATTGGCATATTTTTATGGGTATTTTGATTTTGTTATGGTGTTGTGAGTTGTATTATTACTTGCAAATAGATTTTTAATGGATCAAATTGTGAATTAGCAATCCCATAGATGTAGCCCATTTGGGTGAACTCTGTAAACAACTCTGGTGTCCTTATATTTTATTTTTCATTCAATTTTCTATATATTTTAATCAATTATTTAATCTATGGATGCATTTTAATAAAATTATGAAACTTATGAGAAATCAGGTAAATGGTAATTGATCATTTTTGGATGTGTAGTTGGAATGAATGAGTTTTCAAAAACTCACAATCAATTTTTAAATCCATCTTAAACACATTAAGATTTATTTTGATCATTTATTAAACTCTATTTTTAAATATCCATTTGTAAATAGTTTTGAAAGCCTAAGGGGTAACCATAGTTTATAGATCAAGTCTAATAGGGCATTTTGTCCTAAAGGAGCTTTCATGGTATGAATGAAGGATACAGTATTAATCAAGCATGGAGGAGGTCAGTAGATTTTGTTGTCTAATTGATTGAATGGTTTTTTTATTATTGGAGAAGGTAATTTGGTCCCATAAGGATCAAGTTTTGGTACTAAGAGGATAGACCTAATGCAATTAGTTCTCCATGAGACCTAAAGAAGAAATGAGGCCTATTTGAGTTGTTAGAAACTAAAATGGTTTCAAATTAAGTTTGAATCATATTTATAATATGTTATAAGACCTATTTTATGGTTTACCTAAGAGGTTGAAGCTGTGTGGCTGACCAATTGGTGTGTGACCATGAGTCTAGTATATATACAAGGTAGTTTAGGCCTATTTATATATATGCAATATAAGTGAATAAACTATTGTATGGTTGAGAAGGAGATCTTGAAATTATAACATATTATAATATGATAAGTGTGGTGATAAAAATTCATGAAATGGTTGATTTGGTGCTAAGTCACTTAGGGAGTTGGTGCTTCCTTGCAAGTAGGTGCTTATTAAAGCCTTGTCAAGTGGGTGCTTGACTTTATTGGGGTTGGTACTCCAAATTGAGTTGGTGATCAACAAAATTAGGTCTTTTTTTTTTATATTAATGTATTCCATTTTAATATATCATAGTTTTTTTTCTTCCCTTTGAGGGCTTCCCACTCATATATGCATTTTCTTGTGCTATGCTCATGTGAATGGTTCTTTATGCATGATTATATCACTGTATTGATTTCATAGTTCAAGGAATGTTAAAGGATAATTGAATGAAATATTTCAAACACTTATTCACCTACCTCTTACTTATTTTTATTACAATAATTGGTATCAGATCTTGGTCCTTTAAAGCAGGCCTAATAGCTTAAAGGTGATCCTAGAAGCATAAGCATGTCTAGTCATCAAGTACAAAGAAGTTGATCAACCAATAAGGATCCTGTCTTTAGTGGAACTAACTATGAATTTTATAGAATCATAATAAAGGCATATCTAATTTAATTATGACATATCATATGGTAATTTATTTTTAATTTATACACTCCACCTTCTACACCACCAACTGATGCAACAGGCAAGAAGGCAAGTGAGAACAACTCTAAGGAAATGAATGCCATCTTGTGTGGTCTTTTATAGGTAATATTTGTAAAGGTCATGCATTATGATACAACCAAAGGGATTTGGAAAAAATTTCAAACCATCTATGAATGAGACACCAAAGTGAAGTTGGCAAAGTTGCAGACCCATCGAAGGTGGTTTAAAAGTCTGAGAATGAAGGAAGATGAAACGATTGCATCTTATTTGTTAAGAGTAGTGGTAAATGTCATCAGAGGTCTAGGAGATAATTTTTAAGAATCAATAGTAGTACAAAAGGTACTAATATCCCTAACATCTAAGTTTGATTTAAAAGTGTTTATTATGGAGGAGATCAAATATCTTAACATAATACAAATAGATGAGCTTCATGAATTCTTGACTGCCTATGAAATGAGAACAAATGATGGAAGACCTTACAAGAAGTAAGTTGCATTCAAATTTGATAAAAAGTCACAAACTAAAAATTCTAAGGATGAAGTTGATATAGATATTGATGATGACAAAATAGAAGCCATGTTTATTAGAAAACTAAGGAAAGGATCAGTTAAGTATAAGGGTAAGTTTCCATTCAAGTGCTTTAATTGTGGTAAGATTGATCATTTTACATCTAAATGTCCTAACAAAGATAATAATGATCATGATGGATAGCATGATGAACACCATGATGATAATAATAAGTTATGTAATCCTAAAAAGAACAAAAAAAAAATTAGGAAGTATGAAGGCAAGAAAGGGTCATTCAAGAATAAGAGAAGTTTATATATCAGAGAAGATAGTAGCTCCTTTGATGTAAGTAACACAAGTACATCTGATAGTGATCATGATATTAATGATCATGATAGAAATGTAACCTTATTCATAGATAGATAAATAGATTATGAGGGTTGTTTAAAAGGGAATAGTCTTATGGATAATGAAGAATTAGATGAAGAAGAGTCTAAAGTAAACCTTGAGGTAGAATTAGTGAGTGTTCTAGAGGATTTGAATTTTCAAATAAGGAAGAATAAAAAACTAAGATCATTGGTTAAGAGTTATGAGTAAAAAACTAATCTCTTTGAAGAGAGACTAAGTAACAACACCAATGAACATGAGGAGATCATCAAATAGTTAGAAACTTAAATTGAGATTGTTGTTACACATCTTAAGACCAAGGATAAAGAATGCATAAAGTTTGGAATAGAAATGGAATCCTTGAAGGTAGAATTGGATCAGGCAATAGTCAAATTGAAGATACATCATAAATTTGAAAAGAGCACTAAAATCCTTGGTGATATTTTAAATAGTCATAGGTATCCACATGATAATATAGGTCTTGGATTCAAATAAGACCAAAATTAAAACAAGGATATTCAAACCTCAAATTACAATGGACTATCAAGAAGTGATGGTATTGATAGAGTAAATACCTATGAAGAAATTCTCAAATCTAAGACTAAAATTGGCCATCAACAAGTCAAGAATAATGTAACTCCTTTAAGAAACAATAAAGGTACAGGTGCATCATTAAACATCATACATATAAGGTATGTGAATCCTTTCAATGGTTACTATTTTTCATGTAATCAATATGAACATAGAGCTATGGATTATAGACATCATGATAGAATCAATTCATCATGGAGGAATAGGGTGAATGTCTATTTCAATAGTAGAAGAAAAATTATATGCTATAATTTTTATTATAAATGACATATTTAAAGGGATTGTAAGATAAGGCATAAGAGGAATATCAGCTAAGATAAAATATTATATGCTCATACCACTAAAAATTGGATCAAGAAGTTAGACCCTGTGGACAATGTAAAGGAGGAGCATAAGACTAAAGGAGAAGAATCTATTATAGCTTAGACTACCTTTAAAATTTAAGATGAAGGCATGAAATGGTATATATATATTTTTTTCTCAATACACATGACAAGGTACAAGATAAAGCTCATCCCATTGAATAATAATGTTGCAAGAATAGTGAGATTTGGAGATAACATAATTACCAATATAGTTGGCAAGGGTATCTTGAGTTTGTATAATGGTATGACCAAGATACAAAATATTTTGAATGTGGAAGGTTTGAAAAATAAATTTCTTAGTTTAAGTCAAATTTTCAACCAAGGACACACACTAACCTTTCATGATAGAGGGTGTGATATAAGAAGAGCCAAATCAGAAAGGCTAATTGTCAATGCTAAGAGGAATAAGAACAATCTATATGTCTTTAATGAGATCAAGAATGAGAAATTATTTATGAGTAATATGGATTAAATATGAATACGGAATAGAAGGTTGGGTCACCTAAATTTTTATTTATATGGTCAAGATAATCTCCAAGAAGTCTGTGGAGAATATGCCTAAAAACACCAAACCTACAAACACACTTTACAATGCATGTCAACATGGTAAACAAACTAGAAGAAGGTTCAAATATAAGGAGTATTCTAATATAAGATATTTATAATTAATACACACTCATATTTTCTGACCTACAAAAATCCAAATCATTTAAAGAGATATTTATTTCATGTTACTCATAGATGACTACACAAGAATGACTTGGGTAGCATTCTTGAAAGAAAAGTTAAAATCTCTTGATAATTTTAAGGCATTCAACTATATTTTTAAGAGTGAAAAGAATTGGAAGATCAAGTGCCTAAAATTTGATAGAGGAGGAGAGTTTTGGTCCAATTATTTTGATGACTTCTATGAGGTCCATGGAATAAGGAGATAGTTCTCAGCAGCTAGGACACCTCAACAGAATAAGATAGTTGAAAGAAAGAATAGGATAGTTAAATAAATGGTATGAACTATGATAAATGAGTATATATTATCTAATGGATATTAGAGAGAGGCATTGATCATTGTAGTCTACATTTTGAATAGAGTATAGATAAGAACTAATGGTAATAAGACCCCTTATGAACTGTGGAAAGGTAGACCTGCTAATGTGAAATACTTTAGAGTGTTTGGAAGCAAATTATTCATCAAAAGAGATCAAGAAGACTTAGGTAAGTTTGATAATAGGTTTGATGAAGGTATATTCTTGGGATACTCATCAATAAGCTCAACATATATATGTTATAATAAGAGGTTGTAGAAGATAGTAAAAATCACTAATGTGGATATTGATGAGATAAGTTCTAAGACATCACACTCATAGTAAAAGGACACATCAGAGAATTTGGACCTCAATAATGAAGAATAAAAAATAGAGATATATGAGGGGAAAAAATAAGTTGAGGAAAGACAAGATTCAAAGGGTCCTTTAAGATAGATTTAGAGAGACCATCCTGAATCATAGATCATTGGCAGCAAGGATACACGTATGCAAATAAGGAAAAAATTGGTAAGTAACCTAAATCAAGATAATGTTTCTCTATTGTCTAATATTGAACCTAAAAACCTTGTAGAGTCAAGCAAAGATAAGTTTTGGATAGGTGAAATGAATGGAGAGTTAGACCAAATAGAAAAGAATAAGATTTAGGAACTAGTTTCTAGGCCTAAAAACAAGAATGTCATTAGCACTAAATGGGTGTTTAGGAATAAATTTAATGAAGATGGAGAAGTCATTAGGAACAATGCTAGATTGGTATTCAAGGGGTATGCACAAGTTGATGGGGTAAATTTTGAGGATACCTTTGATCTAGTAGCAATATTTGAGGCTATCAGACTATTTATAGCATATGCAAGATTCCAAGGATTTAAGGTGTATTATATGGATGTCAAGTCAACTTTTATAAATGGAAACTTAGAAGATGATGTGTACATAGATCAACATTAGGGTTTCTAATTATCAGGTAACAAGGACTATGTATGTAGATTGAAAAAGGCTCTTTATGGTCTAAAACATGCTCACAGGGCTTGGTATACATATTAGATAGGTATTTATTGGACCAATGATTCAAAAGAGGAGTGTCAAATAGTAATATGTACATAAAGATAGAATATTTCCATCAGTTGATAGTAGTTGTCTATTTGGATGACATCATATTTGCTGGAAAAATTAAGAATATGACTAAGGACTTTCCATATGTGATGAAGAAGGATTTTTGGATCTCCATGCTAGGAGGACTATCATTTTTTATTGAGTTATAAATCAATCAATTAGAAAAAAGAATATTCATTTCACAATATAAGTACATAAAAGAGATGTTGAAGAAATTTGAGATGGAAGATTTCAAGGAAGTTAACACAACTATGATCATAGGGTGTGGGATGGATCTCCAAAGGTTAATAAGACATCATATAGGTCAATTATTAGAATTTTGTTATACACTACTACTTCTAGACCTGGCATCATGAAAGTAGTAGTTATTATGGGAAGATTTCAAGTAGATCCAAAGGAAAATCATCTACAAGAAGTCAAAATGATACTTAGGTATCTCAAGGGGAATATGGAGTTTGTCTTGTAGTATCCTAGGAGCAAGGATTTTAACTTGATAGCCTATATAGATGAAAATTGGGTAGGGGGTCTATATGATATTAAGAGCACTAGTGGAGGAGCTTTATTCTTAGGAGAATGCCTAGTATCATGGATAAACAAGAAGAAACCCTCTATGGCATTAAATACTTGTGAGGCTAAATACATTACATTAGTTTCATGTTACACTCAAGTCCTATGGATGAGACAAACCTTAAAAGACTACAAGGTAGAGTATTATAGTCCTATCCCTATCTATTATGACAATACAAGTGTCATAAACATCTTAAAGAATCCTATCATGCACTTAAGAACTAATCACATTCACATAAATTATCATTTCCTAAGAGAGAAGGTAATTGAAAAAAGTGTTAAACTTGAATATGTTTCTACAAAGGATTAGATTGTAGACATTTTGACCAAGCCACTTCCAAAGGCAACATTTGAACATCTAAGACAATAATTGAGTGTAGTTCCTACCCCTAGTATTCATTAAGAAAGTTAAGTTATTAGGGGGATCTAATCATGTGGTTAATTAACTCCAAGAGTAGGTGAGTAGTGATAATAAGGTATACATGAAGATAATGGGAACATGTGTGTATGTTGCTTCATAAACTCATAATCATGTGTGTTGATTGTTGGTTGCAAGAGTTGTGATATAAGAAGTTGTAGGAATATATTTGTCATTTATGTCAAAGGGGTATAAAGTTTAGAATGAGGATGAAATTTCTTGTTGATAAAAGTTTTTGAGAGTGGTTGCCATCAATGACAAAGGGGGAAATTGTTGAGTATTGTCATTGATGTCAAAAGGTGCATCTTGTGAAGGTTGTTGTCAAAGGTGACTAAAAATAGTTGATAGTGTGTAATGTGACAAGGTTAATTAAGAGATTTTTGTCATGAGAGAAAGATAAATAAATAATTTTAAGGCAACTAATGTCTTATGGTTGTATGAAGGTACAAGTTATTGATGTCAAAGTGCATAGGAAGCCTGGTCATGAGCCTAATCATGACATAAAGAGTCATGTGCATGAAAATGAATGAACATAGGCATTTAAAGGTTGTATGGAAGTATTTGATCATGTAATTAAGGTGTAGAAGCATTCATTATATTTTAGGGTGAGACTATAGGGGTAGGACCTTAAGTTTATGTTTGTACCTAGACCTCTCTTAGACCCTATCTAGCCTAATGAGGTATGAATATCAGATTTCAAGGTAAGCATGAACATGTGAGCATATACATAGGTAAGGTAAGTTTTTTTAGGCATGATCATAAATTTTTAGGATAAGACTTGAAGGAAAAGTGCATCAATCATTATTTTAGGCCTTTTCAAACTCATAAAATGAGGTCTCAAACCCAAAAAGCACTTTCAAACATTCATTGGCATGTGTAACCTCTTCATGGGATTCTAATATGTTATGGATATATGGGGAATGTTAATATCTAAGATTTATAGGCATTATTTTTGGATTCAAGGGGCAATCCTTTATGAACAATCATTAATACCAAAATGTGTGTTAAACCTCCCTAAAACCAAGACCCGATGTGAAATATATTATTCAAATAAGCTTATAATGGATTAAAATGCCTAGATAAGCTATTGGATCATATACACAACTCCCCCAAGTACCTCCAAGTGGTGGTGATTAGTCAGATGAGAGAGAAAATGTGCAAATCCAGACTTATTTGTTAATAAATTATTATAGATCTTAAAAATTATATTGGTCAAGAAGATTAAATCATTGGGAGAAGAATATAGAGACTAATTTTTCATATCCATGGTGATTTTTGGATAGGTTATATCCTTAAATTTTTCTAATTTGTTCATCCAAGTTAGCCAGTTGCAGACAGACCTAGTAGTGTGAACAGTATAAAACCTAGGCAGAGATGGAAAGATAGATTTGAAGGTATGTGCATGATATATTTTTTTAACAAAGTGCATAAATAATTTATTAATGAATTTAAACTCATTTTCATTCTTTTATAATATTTATGGGTTAGTATATGTGGTGAAAAGGTTGATCACAAACTGGCCTATCTAGTTCAGATAGTAATGTGAAACATAAGGTCAAGAAATTAGTTTTTAAGACCAATATTTGACATTAGACCATATGAATTTTATATCTAATGATGGTATGGATATATTAGATAACTATTTGTATACATTATGAGTCATTACATGTGTCTATATAGGAATTTGAGGTCTAATTCATAATAATTAGTTTTTTTAGGTGAATTAGCATTTTTGAGTGAGTGAGTTATAGAGATGTTCTTGAGCTTTTATCTCCTAAGTGAAAGTGTTTAAATCATTTGGTGATGACCATAAGGTCATGTATAATATTTATAAATGTTTCATTTATCATATTTTAGTAGGTTAAGTGTGTTTAATCTTCATTTTTATAAGACAAACTTTTGAGGTACATAGGCCTAATAGGGTAGTTTGTCTTAAAGGAACTTTCATGGTATGAATGAGGGATACAATTCTAATAAATCATGTAGGAGTTCATTAGATTTTGTTGAATAAGTCATTAAATTTTTTTTTTATTGTTATATAAGGGCATATGGGCATAATAGGATCGAGTTTTGGCACTAAGAGGATAGACCTAATGGAATTAGGTCTCCATGAAACCTAAAGAAGAAATGAGGCCTATTTGAGTTGTTGAAGACTAAAACGGGTTCAAGTTATGTTTTAATCATATTAATAAGATTTTATAACACCTATTGTGTGTCTGACATAATATTTTTAAGGTGTGTGGCCTACCAAGTGGTGTGTGACCATAAGTCTAGTATATATACAAGGCAGTTTAGGCCTATTTATATATATATGCAATATAAATGAATAAAATATTATATGGTTGAGAAGAATGAGGTCTTGAAATGGGACCATAATATAAGAGGAGATTTTTGGTAATAAAAATTCATGAGGTGGTTTAGTTTTTTTTGAGTCACTTAAGGAGTTGGTGCTTCCTTGCATGTCGGTGTTTGTTAAAACCTAGTCAAGTGGGTGCATGACTTTATTCGGGTTGGTGATCCAAGTTGAGTTTGTGCTCAATAAAATTTGGTCTTTTGTTTTATATGACTATATTAAATTTGTAGGTATCATAATTATTTTTCTTCCCCTTGATGGTTTTCCACTCATACATGTGTTTTCTTTTGTTATGCTCATGTGAATGGTTCTTTATGTACTTTTATATCACTATATTGCTTTCATAGTTCAAGGAATGTTAAAGGACAATTGAATGAAAGTTTTAAAACATTGATTCACCCCCTATTAATTATGCTTCTAACAAGTATCACCATATGGCACTAGTATCCAATTATGGATCTAGTGTCTGACAGTCATTTTCTTCCATGTTTGGGTCCTAACCCTACCTTGAGCCTTCTCTTATGTTTTTTATCCCTCTCACAACTTGTCATCTAGTGAACAAGGTATTACATTCAAATCAAAGTTAATTATATATAAATATCCTCACAAGGAATTTTAAATATAAAAATTATTATTTTAGCACATAATTACATAAAATTAGTAAATAATATAGCTCAATACTCTACATACTACTCAGCTATCACATCTAGACATTGCATGCTTAATAAAATAAGGGCCTAAGAAAATTCATTATAGCATACCATGAAATTTTATTATGAATTTTCCCTAAATAAGAAATACATGTGATCTGAGACCCCTATCAATGGGGTTTATGTAGGTAGTGGCCAAGATATTAGGGGTTATATTTTATGTGATCGTAATATCCCATAACCTAGATTTTTCTTTCCTTTTTCATTTAATCTATTTGTTTTTTCATGTGTGTAGGTACTAATTATGGTTTTGGAAGATATTTAGCTAAAATAATGACATAAATGAGCTCCCAAAAGATACAGAACCACCTACAGGATCCCCAAAACCTCCCATAGTTTCCCTAAAAGTTTCAAATAGTTCCTCCAAGAGGGACACTAATGACATAATTAGACACTATCACCACATGGTACTATTATCCAAGAACAAATTTTAGCCACAATAATATAATGGAATGTGTCTATCTATATCTCCATCCTATTTTAATCTCCTGATCTATATAAATACCTATTTTATTCTAGATAAGTTCTCTTCTCTCTATTATTTTTATTCTAGGAAAGGTTTTTCAAATTAGTTATTTCCAATTTTCATTCCATATTATTTTTATATTCAACCCTTTAACAACATAATATTACACCATATAAGTCCTAAAAGGTTAAATAAATCTAAATGATTGTGACCTTGCAATGTCATGATTCATATCACACATTCTTATACTTTTATGCATTGTCATGATTCATATTATGTGTTTTACCATATTTTGGATTAATTTGGTCTATTAACCCTTATAAGATATAATTAATGTGTAATTAATTTTTATTATTATGTATCACAATGAAACATGATTCTGAATGTAAAAACATGAATATGATTTGACACTCTAACTTGATAAGTATAGAAAATAATAAAGAGATTAAAATACATAGCATTATTCTATTTTGTTTAGGACTGGGACTATATGCATTTGGAGGGCATGTAATAAACTAGACCATGAATCACTCAGATTGGGAGCCATATTTTTTGACTTGCCTAAAAAATACTGCAAGCTCTAGTTACCATCTGACACTATGTTCCAAGTCTAATGGTTATATCTCTATATATTTTTCCTCTTTATTTTTATATTGGTAGGTAGATGTTCCTGATTGTCTTTTAGTTCATTATTTTATCCCAAGGTTTGATGATTTATGTGGTTCCCATAAATATATCTCCTTCACTTGAAACCCTAGGTCCACTTACAATGATAGATTTAAACCTAAAAATGGCATGGAAGGTGAGTTCAACTAACCCCAACCACCCCTCATTGAATGGTTTAGTATTTCCTACATATACAATACTCCAAATATGGAATTTAAAATTTTAATGTAGTTTTCTTCATTAGGTGAATGTGTATAATAGTGTTCATTAAATGTATAAAATATGTAATCTAGTGCTCAATATTTGGAAAGATACTTTGGCTTAGCTCTTGAGTGCTTTAGACTTAGTTAAACTTACTCATTATGACTGATTTGTAAAGTGGGAAGAATAGGGAAATCCTCTTTAATGTGAAAGTGTTTGAGTATGCTCGTTAAGTGCTTTTTAAATAAGCATGAGATGGTTAATAGGATTACACTTATTTTGCATTTATGCAAGACTCTTTGATTACTTTATCGTTCCAATGACATGAAAAACATATATGCTAAATCATATAAATAATTTTAATTTTAAATATGATAATTTATTGATGAGAGACAAAGTCATTATATTCAAATGCTACCATTAGATGATATTTTTTTATTTTGTTGTTATTACCCAAGAGATAATAACATTGATCTAATGATCTGGAGATGTTTAAGTATGATATTTGACTATTTTGACATAAACTATGGGATTTATTATAGGTTAATGGGAGAAACTTAGGAAGGTTAGACACTTAAAATGGATGATCATGTGAAACAATGGAAACTGAGAGTCATGTATATATGAACAAGTAATGTAAGGTGAATGTAAGCCAAAATTGATGTTTTCAAATATAAAATACTAAATTTGAGTGTCTAAAAAATCCAACCTTTTATTATAATATTGAATGCAATATAATTACTATAATAAAAGGATAAAGAGATGTGCCTAAGTGTATACAACAAATTTGTCTTTAAGAGATGTTTCAAACATGCAATCTACTCTAAGAAAACCTATAATGAAAATGTAGTAGTCAATGTCCACAAAATGAAATCTAAAAATTCATAAACTAAAACTTGAAATTTAAGAGCAAGGAAAGATTAAAACTCTAAGTGGGTGAATTATGTTGGCTTGTAACTTATTGGAGATGATTTTTCCTTGTTGTAGCATTGGAGAATGGTTCTTCTTGTTGGAACCTTTAGAGAATCAGGGGTGATCAATACCAATTTTTTTTGTAAATAAGTTGAGGCCATGGTTTGGGAAGGAAAAACCCTAACTCTTATTTTAAAATAAAATGGATTAGTTTCAATTCCATTGAGCTTCGTAGAAACCTCAACTGTATAAACATATGTAAATAGTCATGCACTAGTCTTTAAACCCAAAGATGGAAGGTGGAAGCCACACATTGGGTTCCCAAATTAATTCCAAGACATTTGATGGTATTTAATCTCAACAACATTACTTATTTAAACATGAATCAAATACTAAAGATAAATTTATAGATTCAAGGGTGCTCACTACTAGGTACCATGAAATGTGCTTAGAAAATAGAAATTGTATAAGTTTGAATGTGCATGAATAAGCTTCCCTCCCCATAATCAGTGTTGGAATTTTAAATTATGATAATTAGAATTCATTAGACATCTTAATTCCCCCATAATTTTAACTACTTGATGTTAATATGATATATAATGGCATGTATTTATATGTTTATTTTGTTCCATATTTGAAAAAATCTAAAAACTTGTATTTGATATCCTATAAAATGAGTGCATATGCCTTGTATATGCCCCAAATGTATTTGAATATGTGCATATCTAA
This sequence comes from Torreya grandis, assembly GCA_037957365.1. Taxonomy (NCBI): domain Eukaryota; kingdom Viridiplantae; phylum Streptophyta; class Pinopsida; order Cupressales; family Taxaceae; genus Torreya; species Torreya grandis. The sequence goes on from JARHVA010001945.1 coordinate 56,148, forward strand.
AATAATAAAATTATTTTATTTAAAGTGGGTACATATGCCCCCTAAACATGTTTGAAATTTATCAATATTTTTCCCTTTAATATTTGAACCACTATGAAATCTTTATAATCTATATTATTTATGATAAAATATATATTTTATACTCATTAAAGCTTAAGACTCTATGAAAACATCACTAAAATTCCCCCTATTAGGTGTGGGACATATCTTGTAAGTCACTTATCTCAAAATAAAGAGTCAATTGTATCATGTTATGTATAAATATGTAAACATGTATAATCATGTCAACATGTGGAGAATGTGTCATAATATTAATGAATATGTCATCAAAGCATGTATGAAACATATGTATTGAAATCCATATAAGTGTCATGTTAATACATATATATAAATTAGGCACATAGTAGAAATCATCATTGTTAAATTTATACACAAGAAAGGTGCATGCTATGGAACATGGCACTATAAACAATAAGGAGGTGTGTGATATGGATCATGGAACTTGAAAACTCAGTAATTACAACAATTTCAACAATAAATGTCTTATTAATTATGCAAATAATAAAATACATGTAATAACACATAATGTCACACATAAGGACAAGGGGTTGTATACAATAGATAATAAATGTCTCACACACAAGGATAATGATACACAAAAAAGGGATAATAAATGTCACACACATAAGGCTAAGGAGCCACAAATAATGGATAATATTTTTTGCACACACAAGGCTAAGGAACCACAAATAAAGGACATCAAATGTCGCACACACAAGGCTAAGGGGTTATATACAATAGATAAGAAATAATTAACCTATTATAAAATGAAACAAAATCAAATAAGCATAGAACATATAAGTTAGTCTACATAATCCAAGTATGTAAATGTCACAACATATTAAAATAACATATCCATGTAACTTTCATTCCCAAAAAAAACTTTCCCAAAACCTAGGTAAATTTTTTTTGTTTAATTAATTTAACTATACTTAATTTTTTAATTATTTTTCCCATCAAAAACCATCATGAGATTAAGTGTTACAAAAAAAATTAATTAATTTTTTCCCTTAATTAACCCATAACAACACCTTCCATAATCATTATAAACAAACATCTTTAAGAGAGAATTAAGTTCAAAAGCAGTTTCTAAGACACTATACCACAAGATTATCTATTTTATCATTATATTATTATTATTTATGAATTTTGAAAAATTAATGCTAAGAGGTATGATTATTATGCCCTATCACAAGGGTATTTTTTAATTATATTTTATTTTGATTTTTTAGTGCAAGAATATAATCTAGCATGATTATAGTGTCAACATATGATAGTAAATACAATAATGATCTAGGTTATAAGATACAATGATAAGGATAATTCCATAAGGATGTTAATTGAAATTTAAATAATAAAATATCAATAAAAAATCTCTTTGAAGGAGTGTTCACTAAAATAAGTTTGCATTGTTAAATTCATCACAAGGCAACATCCATCATCTCCTCATAATTAAAGGGTAAATAATATTTGAAACATAAATTAATCACAATAGTTTTATTTATTTTTTATATATTTAATATATAAAAATCATTTGAAATTAATACAATAAATATTAATGAGAAAACCTTAACCTATTATATGGCCTAGGGCCTAATTCCCCCTCAACTTTGGTAGCCTACATATCTACTCCTTAGAATTAAGATCAAATGTAGTTCTCCACTTAAAATTATGAAGAGTTTCCTCCACAAGACATCATCACCCAAATTAGGTTGGTAATCTAAGCCATTAAATAAATAACTATTGTAACACAAGAAATATTATATAAGATATATACATAAACACCCAAAATAAAAACCATGACTCTCAATAATATTTTACATAATACACTTCAACATCCTACGGTTATTGTGCCAACACTAAATCACTATCACATATGGTACAAATGAGTGTTTAAATTTTGATAACAAAACTTATGTTCATTAGTCCTCAAATATATGGCATTATAAAAAAAAAATCTTCTTACATTACTTAGAGAATATTTGTCTCTCAAGATTGTCTTCGTCAACAACCAAGACTTAAAAGGATTAAGCCATGTTTCTAAGTTCACTCAACATATCAATAAAAATTCAAATCACCAAATAGATAAACAATTATATACAAATATTTATTCATCCTTATGTTTTAAAATATTATAAAATAGGAAATTACACTTACACACAAGTAATTAAATTTTAAAGTTAGTCATTAAATTCGTTGCCAAGGAAAAGTTCCCAAAGAGTTAACAATTAGTTCCCATGCTCACTTTTTGACCCACCTACATATCTAATATGAACACATTAATATGTAAAATTAGGCTAGATTTATTTCATCAGTTACCAAAATAATTTTTAGTTATACTATGAAGGTAATCGATCTTTTCTACTCAACCTTACAACTAACATTAACACAATTACCCTTATGTGTAACTCAATGGCCAATAATTTACCCACGCATAGTTAGATGATACTAATGGATAATATGAATCACCCTTGTATGTGTAATAATTTTTTATATACTACCTAAGTTTAGAAAATAAATAAAAATAGTTTACCTTGATCTACTTCTAAGTGATAGGCTCCTTAAAGCCAACTAGAAGTAACTAAACTAGTATCTAAAGATTTAATCTAAAGGTCCTTAATTAGGAATAGGTTTTAAAATTATTTAAAACACTATCAAAATATTAAAATAGTCATAAACTATTTTTATGTGACTAAACACAATAATCACATAACAAGTGATTCAAAGACTAGCCTTAGTGCAACTATTCTAGCTAAGAAAAAGGCCATAAAAATGACATATAATTAATTACCTAATAAGTCTATTAGGTTAATTAAATTATTTAACCTTAAATTTAATAATATTAAAGCAAAACCATTAATAGATAAAGAGTAAATTGAATTTCTAAAATTCAGGTGCATAACCCTATTTGGGTTCCTCCTCCTACTAGTTCTTTCAAGCTAAACTTCAATGGCACTTTTAGAGGGAACCCAAGTGCTTTACGGGGTAGATGAATTATTCATAATTATTCTAGGTCATTTATCATGTTATATTATATGAAGTTTTTTTATGTTTCTAATAATGAAGTTGAATCGCAAGCCCTTATCTTTAGGCTTGAGATTGCATCCCAATGTAGAATTGATCACCTTATCATTGAAGGCGATTCCATGGTGGTGATTCATGCTCTTCAGTCTCATTTCTCCATAGCTTATAATAATAGTTATATTATGTATAGAGCTTGTAATTTATTTCCTCTCTTTTCCTATTGGTTTTCAAGTCATTATTTTCATGAAGCCAACTCTAGTGCAGATTTTCTTATAAATTTTGGGATATCTCAACCTAAGGATCTCCATGTGGATAATCTCTTCGATGCTTGGCCTAGGTTGTTCAATATGGCCCCCTCTTTATCCCTTTTTTCATGATTTTTATGTCATTTGGGGCGTATCATGATTGATTGGTGTATAGGTGTTTATTAATTATTACATTCATTAGCGGTTAGTCCCATATTTCATTCACAATGAGATGTGATTTATTCACGTGTTTTTCATGTTGATATTATACCATTTATATTTGATATATTCTGAACTAATGTGTAAGGGTGTATGGAACACATAGCCTATGGTTTTTTTAATGTGCCTCAACATTGGGAGGATGCCATGTTTTATTCATGTAATTCACCTTTACTTCTACTAGAATCTTTCAAAATACAAATGGTGTTCTGTGGCACAATCTCCGTTGCTCAGCTCAATAATATTTTCTAGATGTATATGAGGTTGATTATTTAATCTATTCATATGATTTTTGGGTTTGAGTTTCTTCATTTGGATGAACACCTCTGGGCTAATTCTATAGTAGCTTCCTTCCTTTTCAATTATTTGTAGTGGATTTTGAATGATAAAATTCTAGTTCATCAAGTAGTGTATGTATTTTTTCACCCAAAAATTTGGGTTGGTTTTTACCAAGATCTAGAGAGGGTAGTCTCATTAGATCCTCTCTTACTACCTTTCTAGTGTCATGAGTACAAGGGTTTTGTCACTCTTTAGGTTTTCCACTCTTTGGAATCCATATTCATGAAAGTGTTTAATTATTGAAAGGGTTTTCTTTCCTTTGAAAGGGAGCATGAGTCTTCATAGGGAAGGATTTTTCCTCCTCTCAACTTGGCCACCCTCAATTCCTCTATTTTGGTTTTATCTTCCCTCCGGTCGCATCTTTGTGACCCTTATGTGGTAAAGGCAAATCATTTTCTTGTGTGAACAAATGGCTTCACTTATAAAAGTACCTCCAAGAAAGGTGAAGGTGGTGATTCCAGAAGGGCTATATCTCTTCATAGTAGGTGTTTAAATTGAGTGGTTGGTTGTCTTGGTATGGGTCAAGGTTATGGTCATGGAAAGATCCATAGACATGGATGGGTTCATAGTCTCATTTTTTATGACAATGTTGATTTATCTAATGTTGTTATAGAACCTCCCCCTCTCAAAATAAAGATCCATATTTGTTCTCTCTATGGTTACATGGATTCAAGTCTTGGACCTATGGAGTCTCCCTTGATTCCATTACTTGGTGGTGGTGAATGTTATTTCCTTACCTTGGTCAATATTATAGATTTAAATGTGGATGAATATGTGAAATATATTACTTGTCTAGTATAAGTTCTCCCTCCTCCTTATTTCCTCTCCCCTCAACCTTAGTGGTAGGATAGTGGGTTTTCTTATCTCCTATTTATTGGGTTGAATGGGAGGTTTCTTGGTCTTTGGTAGTTTTTGTCTTCTTATCAGTATCTTTCTCATATTTTATATGTATTTTTTTTGTCATAATTTGTCCCTTGGTTGATCCATCATGGATATCCAATAGCCACCATTTTTGTATTCTTGTTTCATACTTTTATGAATGGGTGAGGGACCCTAAATCCTCAACATATATCAAAAAATTATTATAGAACAAGTAATTTACCTATACATTTTATCCATGAAGGGAAAACTAAATAGACATATTAGTTTCAAAACAATATTTTTACTCTAGTTTCAAGTTTACAAATTAGGTTCAAAAGTGCCCTTAAATTAATTAATATAAGAGGAAATAGTTTTTTTAATGGTTTATACATATTTTATATGCTAGAGAGAATATGATTTCAGCATTGGATAATTTTTATGCAATATTAAGTAGAAAAATAACCAATCATTTTGAAATGGTTTGACAATTTAAAAAGTTCCTTAGCAAATTTTGCTTGTAAAATTGATTTAGAATCTATCCATATTCACTTTTAATTGAAAAAATCACTAATAAAATTTATTATTTATTGAACTGATAAATTTTATAAATTTAATACATGTTTCAATCATCAAATTTGATAAATTTTATCTTTGGTTATTTAATTTATATGCAATCCAAACTGACTTTATTGATGTATAAAGGTGCCAAATTTTTATTTGAGAAAAAGTCTTCTAGAATCAATGCAATCTATTTGTAATCATTATGAACAAAAAATATTTAATTATTAAACTAATATTTAACATCCATTTATAATTTATTACAAGTTTAATATTTGTAAAATTTTGACATTAAGTATTCATTTTAATTCAATTCCATATTTGTTTTATTAGGTTGAGAAGGGGCCAATAAAATATTTATAACTTTATTTGTTTGCTTAAAATAGTTAGAAGTCATTTGCTTTATTTAGTTTTTTTTAAAACATGGATCCTATTTTTCAAAACCAAGGGCTTATATTAAAAGGATTATTAAAGTTGGATATTTAATTTTATGAAAATATTTCCCATTTAAATAAAAATACCACAAAGGTCCCATGCAAGCCTTGAAGACACTTAGGTTTGTTTTTAAGCTTAATTTAAACATGATGATTATAATTTTTGTGATCAAACTAGGTTTAGTTTGAGTGAATTGAATTTATCTACGATGAACTCCATGGATATATACTTCATAAAATAATGAATTTGTAGATGATATTTTGTGATTATGTAGCACCTCAATCTTATACACTTGAAAAACTCAAATCTTGGTTGTTCCACTTAGTTTTACACACGCCTTGCCCCTACAAGCCTCACATCTACTTTATTTATGTGCCTCTTGGCCTACATATTAGTCAAACCAGTCTTATATTGATGACATAAACATCTTATCTTTCCCAAATGATTAAAATGTAATTATCTTACACCTCTACAAGTTTTGATCTTATACCTTCTATCATGTTCCTTGGACACTAACTTCTAGGATATACAATAGCATCAACGATACTATCCTACCCTAGTGCAAGTATCCAATGCCCTAAATTCATCCAATTTACAAATGAAACATATTACAATGGTTGGCCTAAGTGCTTTAATGTGAGTTATCCCATGATAGGATTTGTATAAATATAATATCAACCCTAATTCATTCCTCATCTAACAATCAGACCAAATAGTATTTAAGAAGCATTAAATTTATCAAAATATTTATTATTCTACCTTATTATGATATAAGTCAAAGGAATAGCCAAGATATAGGTCTGAATTACTAAAGGAGAAGTCATACGGTCTTATTTTCCAAGTTAAAAGTTAGGTCACTATTGAACTTTATTTACACACATTGCATGATTCATACATAAGATAACATGTAGGGGAGAACTACATGAGTCTAAGGCTCTCTTCTAGAGTATTGGATATGTAGGTAGTTCCCTTTGATATCAAGGTCATTATGGGTCAGCTCAACATTGAGTACCCATTAACCCATTTTTACCCAAGGTTAAATCATGTTTTCTGTGGACATATCTATAAATTATTTCCTAGTCTAATACCTTATAGTTGATATGGTTTTTTATTTTAATTTTCTTGTAAAAATTATTAATAAAATTTATGCACATAATGAGAGAGTGTTAAAATGGAGATAACTTTTTATATCTCTTCATCATTATTCTTACAATTCTATAAAGTTGTATCTAGATGCGAATGTATATTCTCTCAACCATTTTTTCTACCCAAAACTTATTCAAGTGACAGTAACCATCCTAAACCCATTATTCTACCATGACTTATATTGGATTATGTGGTCCATGTTGTTACTGTAGAATAGGATTAAAAATCAATTTAGTCCATGTGTTAGTAATTAAAACCAATAATAATCATAGAAAACCTAACATGCTGAGCCCACTACCTCAAATGGTGGTTTTAATGAAATCAAGAAACTAATTTAGAAATCAAGACAATAAATACCCTCCCATAGTGGTCTTCCTTCAAAAATGGTCCATAATCATGTTTATGCCCAAATTTGGTGTTTCAAGTCTTTGTCAATGTAATTGGGAAAGTGCCTCTGTCATCTCTTCTAGCACCAATGGATTTGTCTTTTTGATTAGTCAATTTGGGGGAATGAGTGAAGCTCTTCTATCAATATTTATGCATAGGTTGTTTACACTAAAAATCTTGATCTCTCTTGAAGCTATATCTCCATAATAACATTGCACAACTAAAGCTTAAAAGTTATGGCTATGGCTCACATATTTATATATTTTATAAAAAAATTAAGAATCAACTGTGACTATCTATCTTGAGATAAATATGTGTGGCCAAGGATTAATTCAATTTTGGAGGACAAATCCATTAATATTTTGGAATAAGGGAGTATTAATAAGGCATGGGTGGTCTTAAACCTGATATTTATCTCCATTAATGCTTGGTGATTAACACCCTTTCGATGACTTCATGGCCCAAATATTTTAAATCATGAATTTATAATAATAAATATTTAATAACTTTCCATGGATTTTCTATTTAAGATCATAATCTATTTTTATTTGCTTAATGGTTTTACTTAGTATTTTGAAAATCTTAGAAATTGCTTTCACATTTAATCAAAATGGTTGAAAATTTTGATTTAATTGGTCATAATTTGACTAGAGTTGAATTAAATGAAGGTGATGATTGTGTAAAGGGTATTATCCTAATTAAGAAAATTTAGATGTGAATCAACACATGAACATGATATGTGCTAATGAATCAGAGAATTTTAATGGTCTAGGATGTCATTTTTCTTGGTCATAATTTGACTCAAATTGAATTAGAAGAACATAATAATTACATAAATTCATTTCCCCATTTAGGGATACATAAGTGTAAATTGACACTTACATATGATATGTGTAGATAAATTAAAGCATTTTGGCAATTTTGGTCCAGATTGTGCGTTATTGTGAAATGTCATTTAGATTTGTAATTTTAGAATAATAGTGATACGAATTGGATGTCTAAATTTTTCCCATATTTGAGAAGGTGTGGCAAAACATCTGATCAAATCAATAGCTTTTCAAAGAATACAAAGGTCACTTCAAATGATTATAAATAGAAGAAATATATTTGTTCCCACTTTCTACTAAATTTGGCTTGAGTCATGGATAAACATGTTTACAAAAATGCCCCAAACAACATTTGGGTAGCCCATGATGCCCCCTCAAGGAGAGGATGGAAAAATTAAATTTTTGATAGTTTGGTTCTCGATTAGAAGAAAAATAATCATGTAATTCAACAAATGAGGCTGAAAAACATATGGATTAGAAGAAAATAGCATGAAAAAGAGATTAACATTAATCTTGAGCATTTGAGGAAGATAAATGGTGGAACAATAGGCCCATTAGGTGAAAATTTTACTATAATTTTACACCTGGGGAATAAAAATTAGTCATTTACACCCTCCACTATTGCAATCTAGAGTTATGGTATTTGTGCATGAGAGAGTTAAGTAAAATGGCCAATATCCCATAACATCAACACCTTGGAGAGCACATCCAAGAATACTAACAACCACCAAGGAGTAAAGCATTGGTAGGTATTATTTCTTGTTTTTAATTTCCACATTTAATGCATTTATGAATAGGTATAAGTAATATATCAGGTGACCTTGCCATTTGTAGAATTTTACAAATGAGAATGTTACCACCAAAAATTGTGATGTCACTAGACCTTTAGCGAGGTCATGGGTCAAAATGATGATGTCACCACTTAATTAAAAACCTCACTAGTTTTGATATAAATCATTAATCAAACAATGGGGTTGCCAAGTCAAATGGTGATATCACTAAAAATAGTGAGGTTGTCATACACAATGTTGATAATGCCCTACAGATCAACAAGTTCATAAACCCATGAACAAACATAGCAAGGTCAGTCTGCAAAATAGTGAGATCACCTTGTTAAATGGAAATATCATCAAAACAATAGTGAGGTCATGAGAAAGACTAAAATTAAGTATAAGAATAGAAGAGGGGCCAATAAAAGATTAGTCTATGCCCAAAATTAGAGTAATTTAAGTAAACTTGATTAATTAAAGGAAAAATGATTGACTTGGTTATTTATGTTTTTACTTATAGGATGAGGTCATTACAACATGTAAGCAATGATCTTGAGTGATATAATGATAGAGCATCTAGACATATGATCTCATGGGCCTACTAGAGTCGGTAGAGTTATATCACATGGCTCAGTTTCTAGTGATTTATATAAATTAAGCTTATTTGTCAGTACTTATAAAGAGGTGGCATTTTGAGACATAAACATTCTATTTGTTGACTAAGGAGGCCATAGTGACCTAAGAGGATATCCACCATATATTGAGTGTCGATGTAGGGTCAGAAGATTACTTGGATGTTAGTAGGTTGACTAGATATGCTAGAAGATTTGTTGGGAATTACATACGTGTAGTTAAGGGGACCATAGAAATAGATGCATTAGGGGACCTAGCTTAGTCTCCATACTTTGGATTAAGAGAATTAGTGGTAGGTGCTATAATAGTGACACCAGTAGTAACATAGGGGATAGTTACCCCAGAGGTTGTGATTTTGATGGCTTTTATCAGTAGCCTTCTACTACCAAATGAGATTGGATAGTTCTTCTAGATTTTACTTATCAAGGTGATACAAGATATGTATGATCACTTTACATGATTTACATGGGTTTATATTATTCTATCCCATTTTTATCAAGATTTGTATATGATAGCCTATTGCATAGGGTAAAGTATTAGGCATAGTACACTACTCTAGTTCTTGGCTTAAGAGCATATAGCGATTGAGTGGATAGTGGGGTTGAGATATCAACAAGGACCAAATGATCTGGTGGTATTTGGTTGGTATCTTATAGGCCCAAGCCTATGAAGCCACCTTAGGGATTTATATTTTTATTGACAGGCCATATATGAGATGGTTAATGGTGACTTTATCTGGTGGTCATACTTGGAAATACCATTTTACTAGGTGGACTTATTTATGATTGGATTCATGATTACACCCTACTATATCATAGATCACCATGACTTTTTGGTAGAGAGATATAGACTAGAGTGAGTGTAGAGATAGTTAAATTTTCAATAGGATATTCATGAGTCCATATTTATTCACTCATGTGACCTGTGAGATCAGAGAGTGGAGGTTACCAATACCCCAATACCAGGATATGATAGATTTTGGTAGATTATAACATATACTATGGGAATATATGGGTGGTGTGGTATATGCTAGAATTATGGATTATTATGAAACATGGTTGGTTGGCACCTGACCTATTCGATTGACTATACCATGACCTGAGTATCTAGTTTTGCATCATAGATGGGTTAGATAGAGGAGAGATGGTGGTTAAGAACTAGTACAAGGATAGGTTCAGGTGTCAATTCATCTATCCATACCACAAGCTATCCCATTATAATTTGTTCATGCTCAGGTATAGTAGGACCCTCTAGGGGATATAGAGATGGCTAAGGTAGTAAGTGGGTAGGATATAGAGATGGGTGAGGCTCTAGGTGGTAATGGGGGCCATAGGATAAGTATAGAAGGAAGCAAGGCCCTTAGGCACATATAGGTACATAGAGGACTAAACATTGATTGACAAGCTACATCATTAGATTACTACATGATTATAAGATATTTTAGGCCTATAGAGTAATATAATGGGAATACATGTAGAGTTATCCACTATATAGGGTGAGATGACCTATATACAAGTATTGATTATGGCCAGGGATGTTGATATTACTATACTAAGGGGATAAGTGGCCCAAGTGACATGCATCATTTTGGATACCTAAGATATAGAGTCTATGATAGTGACTAATGAGTGAGATAGAACTTAAGGTGATCAGGAGCAAGTGATATCTCAGGTAGAGAGGCTAGTTGAGGAGTGAGAAGAGGTTGATGAGCCTATATATATGGTATCTCATCTAGAGCCTTAGTCAACATGATTATGGCTAAGGATGATGCCTTGATCCTAAAGTATAATTTCTTACATGCCAAGGATGAGATAGCATACTACCATAAGTTATATGAATATTTAGTCCTGATAGAAAGGAGAGATCCATCATTCAGAGATTATTCAAGATCACAGTAGACTAGTAGGACATCTAGGTCCTAGCATACTATAGAGTCAGAGCATTTAGTGGTATATCTAGCCTCATAGAGGGTAGTGATGGTTCCACCACCACCATATATACCACCATCACCAACATCAAGCATGGGTCAGGGTTTTTAGCATATTCCCCTGAGGGATGGCCAGGATTAGAGCTAATGTTTTACCTCCATATTGTATATGAGATATATAAATACCCTTTCAATGTATAAAAACATAATTTTGAGATATATATATATATATATATGACATTCATTTTTGGATCATAATTACTTATACATGGATTGTTAATATTCTTTGTGTCACATGATGATTACATTTATTTTGACCTTATTTTTTTGGATCTATGCTCAATAATTAAAGTTTATAAGGCCCTTAAACCATATAGAGATTATGAAAAAAAGGTATTCTGGGTTAATATTAAAGAATGTTAAGGCAAATTTGACCAATCAAAAACTAGATAAAAAAGTTTTCAAGAAAACCAAAGAGCCTTTATAAATAAAAAACTAATCAATTATTGCCATACAAATGTCTTCAGTAACAATAGATATATTTTACCATGATTTGTTTTAACTACATACATACACAAATTAGAAAAAAAGAATAATTTAGAACACTATAATTTTAGGATTACAAGATCGATCAGTTTACCATTATAGATAATACCATCTTTAGAGAAGCCTAAAGGTTCTCCTACCTATGCAATAGCCATGAGTTCTCCATCCGATTCGGCCATCAAATTTATTTACTTTACTCCCTCTTCTTCAACCAATTGAGGATAGACCAACCTAAACTAAGGACATGTACCATTCTTGGATAATAGAGATTTGCCATGCCACCAAGGGGAGTTTGGAAAGTCCCCCATACCACCCCTTTTGTGATCTACTTGATGGCCTTGATGTAGTCATTATTTTTACATGAGGCTTTCCATTCCTTAATATCTAAGATGGGTTGTAAAATCTCATCTAAATCAGGCATAAAAACTCCTATGCTACCATTCACTTCTTGAATTTGAATACAAATAGCATCCACTTCCTTTGTAAAATGAACTAAAGCCAAGAACCATGATTCTAATTCATGAAAAGTTGTCAAAAGAATGAATCCCAAAGAATCCCATCTAGAGAAGGGCATGGTTAGAGATGGTCTAAGGGGGAGGGAAATAATTTTAGATAGTATCCCCAGTCGATACTCTGACAAAATAAATAAATCAACAAAATTTTGAACCTATTCTAAGTTCAAGACTAAAAGATAAAGATTACTAGAAAAGAGTGAGGCCAAGTTTGAGTTGGTGTTCACCCTATTCCTAGCCACTCGAGTATCCATGCCCAGAACTAGTTCAATTTATTCCAAAAAACATTAAATAAGTGAGTCCTAGTTATTAAGCCATAAAAATCCATTTTTCTTGTCTTCGCCTTGTCAAACACTAAAGGCCATCTAGATGAATCAGTCCAAAAATTCTCCATCACCAAAATATGTAAGAAAAAACTGACATCTTGCCACAAGCTCAATCTAAGAAAAGGAGCCACCATGAAATCATTGTGAATTTAAATCTAATATTAGACATCAATACCCTTGTTGTGGATTAAATAGATCCATACTTGCTAATAATGACAAGTAATTACATGGGAGGGAATTTCTCCACTATCATTAAATGTAGATTATCAAGCATGCTTTCCCAACCTAGCTCTCAATGAAAATCACTTACCACCAAACTATATAAAGAATTTTATTTTAATCAAAAATAATATTATATACCTTTTTTATTATCCTTATTATTTTTAAAAATCAATTTAATCAAAATTGCTACAATTAGCCCAATAAGAACTGACATTGTCCATTCTAAATTCCATTAGTTGGTCTATGGTGACATTGGCCAGAAAGTCTACCACCATGTTACTTTCCCTAAAATAGTGTGAAGCTATCCATTGAGTAAATAATTCCATTTTTATCCAAATGATATCTAGGATATTAGCTATTTTCCATGATTTTTTTCTTTGATTAGTTAGTGTTTGAATTACAACTTGCAAATCTCCTTTGATCTCAAGCATAATTATTCCACAATCAATAGCCATTTGAATGCCAAATACTAATGCTTGAGCCTCTACTTCATTATTGGTCTCATCAAGGAGTTTCAAAGATAAGGCTATGATTAAAGAGCCACTATAATCTTTAATCATGCATCCTATTCCTAATGCCCCTAGATTGCCTCTATAGGCCCCATAAAAATTCAATTTGAACCAGCTAGGATTTGGTGGAGTCCAAATTACTTCTTTCCTATTTTTCTTATTTTGCATATTTATTATTAACCCCTGAATAGGAGGCTATTTGAGGTATTTCTAGTTTGCACATATTTCCATGTCCTATTGAGAAAGCATTCATTTTTTCCTTTGAAAGTTTGATGATACCACTTACAAAATGGAGAGTTTTATTTCTTTTGGAACTACATGCAAAGGATGAACTTTATTCTCAAAAATCCATGCATTTATTTATTTCCAGACTAAATAATAATAGCAGGTCTACTTCTCCAAAGGGAGAATAGACAATCCTTGACATTTCCCATAGACCATGAAGAGAAATCTTGAAGAATAGCTTGTGGCCAAGCCCATGACCAATCAAATCTATTGCATAGCCATACATAACACCAATTATCAAATTTATAATTAAACAATAGATGATTTGTAGTTTCTTCTTATTCACACAAATAGCATCTAGAGGCCCCATAAAACCATTTTTCTTTAATATATCTTGAGTTATAATGTGGCCTTGAACTGCCAACCAGGTGAAGGCACCTACTTTCTAAAGTCCTTTAACTAACATAGATAATTTTCCCATCTAAGAGAATCATCCTCAACTTCAGTCATTTGGTATCCTAGGAAAACTAAGTAAATACTTATTTTAGCCCTAATCCAATACATCTGACCTTATTTTTTATTCAATAAAATCTTCCTATTTTTGATAAAATCTTCTAAATCATGAGATTTTTTTGATGACACAAGAAGGTCCTGAAAACATTTCTAATTGTAAACCACTCTTTTAGAAAGACTATCTAAAAAAATATAATCACTCACTTGAGTCCTCCATTGAGATTATTTAAATGGTTTGATCTGACTTTCTATAAAAATTTCTATTAGAGGGTGGTGACCATTCTATAAATCATTCCAAAAATTTACCTTTTGTCATTATTGATAGTCTAGCAAACATGCTGAGAGATGACTAACCTACATTTCAACATAAAGTTCAAAAAATGGGAACCACTTGGAGGGTTCCAAATAGAGATCATCCTTTTTGAGTCATCTAAGTCCAAATACTTAGCTCTAATAAGTTTTTACCACAAACTATCTGGTTCAAAACCCATTTTCCAAACCAGTTTGGCTCCTAGCATAATATTTTGAAGATGAAGAACTTTGATGCTAGCACCACCTTTCTATTTTCTTTTGTAAACTTATTCCCATTTCATAAGAGGAATTTTTCTATCTTCAACACATCCTTTACAAATAAAATTTTTCATAATTATATTCATGGATTTGATAATCTTTATAGGAGGGCTAAGCACCAAGAAGTAGTAGGTCGACAAAACACTAAGAACAGATTGGATCAATGTTATTTTTCCTACCAAATAGATCCATCTACCCTTTCAAGAATTCAAATGGGATTTGAATATTTATAATAAATTGTGCCAAATGATATAAGATATCAACCCTTTAAAAATGGGAACTCCTAAATACTTTTTTAGGATCTTTCCAATTTTGAAGCCTAAAAGTCTACTCAGATTCATTTCAATCCTATGACAAAAATTCATAAAATAAATTCAGACTTACCTTCATTCGCTTTTTAACCAAATGCCTCTTCATAAATTTTCATAATTCTTTTGAATTATTTATCTTTTTCAATCATTTATTTAACAAAAATAAAGGTGTCATCTACAAATTGATGATGAATTAGAATAACAAAATTATCAACAATTTGAAAACATTGGAGTTGATCTCTTGCTTGTCAACAAGAATTATTCTACCCAAAGCTTTAGCCATGATGATGAAAAGGAAAGGAAATAAAGGATCCCATTGCCTTAGGCCTTTGTTAACTGAGAAGAATATATAAGGTCAACCATTTACTAAAATTGAAAACTTTAGGTTAGAAACATAGTGAAAGACCCATTCACACCACTCATTATTGAAGCTAAACTTAAGTAGAATTTTAAAGAGAAATCTCTAGTTGATTTGGTCATATGATTTGATAATATATAATTTTATCAACATAATTTTTTGATGATTATGATTCAAATAATGCATAATTTCATGTGACACTATAACATCTTCTTGAATGCTTCTACCTGGAACAAAGCCAGCTTGTTCACTTGAAATTAATTTGTTCAACAAAGGTTTCATTCTTTCTACAATTGCTTTTGAGATGATATTATAGATATTATTACACAAATCAATGGGTATAAATTAAATAAAGGAATATTTCACTTACCATTTACTAAATAGAGAGATGACTGTCATATTTAGTTCTATTTTTACTTTTTTCTTCTTTTTAAATTCTTCAACCATTTCCCAAACATCTATATTGACTACTTCCCAAAAGTGATGAAAGAAAGAAATACGAAAACCATCTATACTAGGATATTTGTCATGATCCATAGAAAAAAACACCCTTCTAATTTCATCCCAAAAAAATGGAGCCATCAATCTTTCATTCATTTCCTATGATATGAATCTAAGGATTAAATGGATGAATTCATTTTTTGCTTTCAAATGAGAACAAGGTTCATCATTCAATAGATTTTGAAAGAACAAGATTGATTCCTACCTTATTTCTTCCAATTTTTCAAGATCCACCCCTTGGCTAGAGTGAATATGGGTTATTCTAACCACCTTTCTTCATGCTTTAATTGATTGATGGAAAAAGGTTGAATTTATATCACATTTTTTAAGCCAATTTTCTCTAGATTTTTTATTCTATAATATTTCTTCCTTGCAAAGAGTTTCCTCATAATCCTTCATCAAATATTTTTCCTATTGATAGGAAACCACATCCATCCCTTTATAAAAAATGGCATCATTCAATTTCTTTAATTCTTCTTCAATTTTTGGTTTTTCTTGAAAAATGTTTTTTAAATGTTTTCTATTCCAAACTTTCAATTTTTCTTTTATGAATTTTAATTTTTTTAACATATGAACCCTCTTTGCTCCTTGACTGAAGGATATAGCCACCACAAATTTTGTATTAGGTCAATAAGAGAGGGATATCTCAAGCACATTAGTTTAAATTTAAAAGGACATTTTTATAGGGGTGAGTCAAAATCAAATTTTAGAATAATAGGCTAATGATCAAATCCTACAAACTAAGAAACCCAATAATCCAATTTTCTATTTCTAAGATCCCAATTAAAAGTTGTCAAAAACTAATATAGGCACTTCAAAATGTTGTCCCTTCCAAAACACCTATTATTCTAGGTGAACCATCTTTAATTTGGGGAAACCTCTTGAAGATAATTCTGGTCCATAAACTTTCCAAAATCTTGACTCACTTGTGAGTCAAAAAACACTCCTTTTTATCTTTAGAAATAGATATGGCATTAAAATATCCTCCTAAAAAAAATTCCAACTAGAGATCTTTGAGAATATAATATATTTCAATCCATAAGTCAGATTTGATTTGGACACCTTGAGGCCCATAGATGTTGATCAACACAAATTGTAGATATGAATTAAAAATAAAAATTTTACCTGCTTGCCAATTCTACCTAGAAGAAATTGTTTTAACTTTCGTAGTGAATAAAAACAATAGTTTGATAAACCCCCTGATGCACCAAGAGCCTCCACAAATTTTCCATTCCAACAATTCCCAATCAAAATTAAAAATCTTAAACTTTCCTCTTTATCTAGTTTGGTTTCTTGAAGCATGATGATATCTAGATTTTCAAATTTTATTAGATGCTTAACAAAGTATATTTTGTTAGGAGAATTTAGGCCCTTAAAATTCCATTATAATAGCTTCATGATTCCTATGGGTGGATTTACACCCCCGCTTCATAACATCTAAAAACTATCCAAAGTGCCCTACTTACCTGTAAAAATTTCATCTGTAATGTAAACTTTAACCGATATTCTTCCTCAAGCCTAATGCAGACCCTAATTCATATTCAACTTAGAAATGTGAGACTAAAAAATATTCATAACTTATTTAGAGTTTATATCTCCTTCACAATATTCTTTTAATTATTCTTCCTCAGTTGATACTTCTTGAACTATACAATTAATGGCTTGGGCTTCTACCTCTAAATTATTCATAACCTTTTAGTGGATGTCCACTAATTCTTCTTGACTAATTCTTTAATTGAATGGGATTATTTTTTAATAAATTCATAGATTTTTATCATTGAGGCTAGTGAAATAACCTTTTTAGAACAAATCTTTACTAATAAATCCTTGGTAGCCTTAATTTTATCTACCTAAAGAAGCCAGGGATCCTTATCTAAAATTATATGCTTAGTCCAACTAACTTGTTTCAACTAATCAGTTTCCTTTTCTAAAGGAACATTTTTTTGTTTCCATTATGGCTTAAATTTAACTAATTTGGTTTGGAGCAATCTCCTCTTATTTTTGAAAAACAAATGGATATGCCCTAGTTGATGACAATTGTAACATCTAAAAGGAATATTTTCCACATCAATTTTCTAGTACCAAAGCCTATTTTATGTCTTGATAATCAAAAATTTAGGGATCTCCTAATCTATATCCAAAGCCACCCTAACTCTTGCATACACTACTCTATCCCCTAAGAGAGAAACTGCATCGATTTCCACTACCACTCCCACCAAACTTCCCAGGGTTGTTAAATAATCTTCACTCCAATATTATAAGGGGAGGCCATAGAATCTAATCCAAACTAGATAACTACCGTTTCTAACTTTAATTAAATCAAAATTAGGGATCCAAAATTTAATCCATAGGCCCAAGACATTTATAGACCAATTTTTAACCACAAAAACCTATTTTTTAGCTTTAGAAGAGCTAAAAATTGCAACAAAAAAACCTTTAGGTAAAAAACTTACCTTGACTTCCAAACCCCAATTTTCTTTAATCCAAAATTCAATAACACCCACCATTGGCCATTTCCTAGCACATTTTCAAATTAGGGCACATTCCAAAAAAAAATTAATCTTCACTAAAAATGGCTTAGAGGACCATTCCATAGTTTTGGCTTCTCCTATTTTTATTCTAGCTCCTAAGAAAGCCCCTTTTTGAGCCTCATAACTCAATTTCAAATAGACTTCCTCTAAGCCTTACTAAAAAACTTTTGGTGATCTAGACCTCTCCTCCTCTTCTTCAACACCAATTAAAATTTGATTATTTCCTTCATCTTGGTTTGGGAAAAGTTGATACCCTTCAATTAGCTTGCCTTTTTGACCAGCCTTGAGCTTGCTTAAACTTGTTTCTTCATCCCACCATTCTCTATCTTCTTCAATCACTACTTCCAAAACCTTCTTGTGATCTTTCTAACCATGATTACATCCAAATTTTCCTTTTCCATGAATACTTAAAATAAGTACTTACACTTTGCTTTGTTTCACTCTTGCTACCCTAGGTTTTGTTCACTAACCTCCTTTCTTTGATTCTTTCACCTTCACTCCTTCCTCCTTCTCCTGCACACCAAGTTTCACTATCTCACTCCCTATAAAGATGATTATTAACATGCACTTACTATTTTGAGTTATTCCTCATTTTACCCTTATTATTATATGATGGTATATGATAGTTCTAGTTGATGCACATCATTAGTTATCATGTGGATGTTGATTAATTTATTGATCTATTTGGTGTATGATTAGATGCTAGAGGATATTTTGGGAGATGCACATCCTAAACCAATCATAAAAATGGCTAATATGACTTAATGTGTATGTTATGACATGCACTTCCTATCATAGAGCATCTTGTTGGTTTCCAAAGTTTGGTCTTCATTATGTGTATGATATTTTGTATATGCCTCGGATATGGGGGATAGTGTTTCTAGAGATGTTATTCAACACCATATTAACATTTGGACTTGGAGAACTTGGTGTTTACTTTATAAAATTAAATTATGAATCATAATTATGAATAACCTATAATAACATTGTATTTTGATTATGAATGGACTAGTTCAAAATTGACTATTTACAACTAAAGATAATGATAAACAATATCAAAACTAAAGCTAAAATCATTTACATTTGAATTAAAAAAAGTAAAGAAAAAGAGGTTTCAAATA
This sequence comes from Torreya grandis, assembly GCA_037957365.1. Classification (NCBI taxonomy): domain Eukaryota; kingdom Viridiplantae; phylum Streptophyta; class Pinopsida; order Cupressales; family Taxaceae; genus Torreya; species Torreya grandis. The sequence continues at coordinate 75,824 of JARHVA010001945.1, forward strand.
AAAAATTTAAACAACTTAAAATCAATATATGAATCATTTAGTCTTAAGTGGGAACAAGAATGTACTACAACATAAACAAGCTATAAAAATTATTTAACCTTTTTGGGTTTTGCAATGAAAATCCTATGTTTAGATTAAAGGGATAAAATGCCTAAATCAGTTAAATAAATATGCAATAATTAGGTACTAGTTTGTTATGACCATTGACTTTGTTTAACTTTCTAATAATAGAAATAAATAGGCATAAATAAATACTTATTTGAAAATTGATTATCATGGATGATCTGGGTTCTAAAAGTTAATATTTGGGTAGTTATCTATGTCATCAATAGGATTCTGGTGTTTGTTTGTTCATTAGATAGTAATTCCCAGCATGGACAATTGTGTCATCTATGTGTAGTTCCCTCAATATGGTGGTAATGTCCCCTTTTTGGGACTATTCCTATTTTTTGGGAGCACTTATGCCTATGTCTATATGTCAGGTTCTTATATGTATAAAACTTAGATCTCTATGTTATACTTAAAAAACCTAATTTAATGTGTAAACCCTAATCCTTATTGTAAGTATGGCATGAGCAATAATTTTTTGTGTGTGAGTAGGATGTACTAGATATCCTCAACACCCCAATATGTAGAGAGTTTCATGTAAACTAATACTTCAAAGAGGGATCAAGCCTGATGTATTTCTCCCACCTAGTGCTTGATACAAGTGCAAGTGAATGCTAGAATGAGAGTGGCCTTGGATGCCTTGAATGTGCTTGAGATTTGAAATGTTTTAAAACTAGGATTAGGTCTGATGTAGATGGTAGTATGTAGAAGTAAGGTATAACTTTGTATTTGGTTTGAATATCTTTTTTATCTATTTTCCATCTAGTGAATAGAGGTGGATTAGACTTGTATTTATAGATTTATGTTGCTTATGCAGATAAGAAAATGAGCTAAGGCCAAACTTAAGAGGGGCACATATTTGAAAAATTATCCATTGGGAAGATCTAGGGCCAAAGATAGTACCACCTAGTTAGGGACACTAGTGTTATGTGGTTGTAGTGTCCCAAATGTGGTGTTAATGTCCTCTTTGTAGACTACTTAGTAATTTGGATTGGGATTTTAAATGAAAATTATGGGACTATGTTTTGCCTAGTTGTAGGTGACTTTGGTCTATTGAATGACTAGAAAAGTAAGTCTAATGCTTAAGGATAGGTCTATGGATAGCCTAGGGATAGGTTAACTCAAGTGACACTCTTAACATCTAATTACCACTTTTAATTTATTGCATTTCTCCCCCTTTATGCTAGTAATGCAACAAAGTGAAATGACTAGTATAAAGGGAAAAAAAAGCATACCTAGACTTATCTTATAAGTGAATCCCATGTAGCTAAGTTTTAATATGTGAATCTAGGTCTGTCTATGTGAAACATGATCAAAAGCAATGTCTTGCAAATAAATATGCAAAAGTTAGTCCTTACTTAAGAGATGATCAAAATCAAAAGACTATGTTTAAATGTATTAACTGAGTAAAGTTGAGTAAAGAGAGAAGAAAGGAATGAATACACCTTGTTATGTACATAAACCAATGCATGAACATATTGATAAATTTTGTGTGTGAGTATGCATAGTGATCATATCATTGAATAGATTTAACTAAGTTGATGGCTTGCTCAATGCATCTTGATCTTTATGAATATATTGGATAAGATTTTAAGTGTGTCTAACCCTCTCATGTAGGTGGATCATGAACTCAAGTAGTCCATGACTCCATCAGTATCCACCTCTATGAAGTAGATGCATTTGTAACTATACTGCATAAAGTGTTGAAAGTATCTGATTGAGTAAATATAACTATGTTTTTGGATCCATAGCCACTTGGGTATATTAAGTGGCTCTAGGCCACTCAGGAATGCCAACCATTATCGATGGAGTAAGGAATGAATTTTGTGACACCCTAGAATGTGATACAAAATTTAGAGAATGAGATGGAATTTTTTATTCCATCTAATCAACCTGTCTAAAGCTAAGTGTATAGAAACTATGTGATGTGCACATGCCCCCACTCTAGTATCCAAGTATATTTAATAGGAATCAAGTATGTAATAGTTTAATCTATCTAAATTATCTAGATTTATGAGTGATCATGTCATGTATTATTCCCCCAAATATGAGCAACTAGTATGAATATGAGTTGAAATGAATGTATATCAACTAAATCTAAACATAAATACCAAACTTGTGATTGTATTTGTGCAAATATGTATTATATGTGGTGTACTAGTCTAAATGATCTAGGTTGTCTTAAAGTTGGGGCTATTGTGAAGTAGCACCCTATAGTGGATAGTAGCACCTTCTAGTGTTAATGTTTAACTAGTCTAATTTCTAAGTGATCTGGATTGAATTTTAAATCTCTATTCTATTATGTATATGACCTGAGTTTGATGTTTTAAACTGATCCTATGTGCTGAAATGTATCTATGAATAATAAAGCAGGAGCCTGATCTCTATGACAAACCCCTATAAATTCCCATTTTTTTTAGGTTAGTTATGAAACCTATGTAAACTACCCTCTAAATAAGTATCTCTACAAAATGTGTTAATCAGATCATGTGCATGATATTCCAATACAATGTAAAAACATAACATCAAAATGCAATTGAATATGACCATAAATAAGTAATTTAAGATGTATGTTGTAATCTAGCATTGCACAAGGGTCTCAAGATAGTTAACTGATGTACATAGCAGAAAAATATGAGTAACTACTTGGGGTGTGCGGCATGATGTCCATCAAGGCTCCCAAGTAAGAAGGGTAGATGCATGAGGTCCCTCATGGCATCAAAAACTAGTATGTGTGTTGGTGTAAAAAATAAATAAAAGTTTCATGGTGTACAAGCATATAAAGAATCATACATACAGGCACATGAGGCATGAAAAAGGTAGGCCAAGGGGCCATAGTATAAGGGGCATGGGCACATGTTACTAAATTTGAGAATTAAGACATACAAGGACATATTCAAATGTCCACATATGCAAACAATAAGAAATTTGGCTTAGAGACACATAGAAGGACATGTTCAAATGTCTACATATAAAATTATGAAAATTATACATGAGGGACATGGGCACATGCCCAAGGTATAAAAATAAAGAAGTGGCATATAATCTAAATAACAATGGCATATTCAAATGCCTTGAAAGACGGAAGAAGCATAGGAAACACAATCAAGTCTAATCTAGGAAATAGAACTAAAATCATGTATAACTATGTATTAAAAATCTATGTAGATGTTAGGATGCATATATACTAAGTATAACTAGTGATAGTTGGCAAAAAAATGAGAAATAATTATCAATGATCAATATCAAAATAAATCAATACATAAGTTGGAATGTATAGTATGTATGATAGAAATTGGTTATAGTAACTATGTAGGAGATGCCCCAAGGTGGGTGGATGTATCAAATGTATAAACTTGAATCAGTGTAAATTCCCCCAATGGGTAAATGATAGTTGGTTTGGATCAGTGTAGTGGACCAAAGTCTTATCTATAATCTATAAGCACTCAATAATAATAAGTGAAACATATGTGTATGACAAAACTCACTGTAGTAGGATAGCTATAAAAATGCAATATATGGCAATTAGTATAAATGTAAACATACAAATTGTAAAATTTTATGTTTTTGAAATATTTGAATGTTTTTTATATTTTGACATGTTATATTATTTATGTGTTTTTTGAGTATAATATATGTACAAGCAAATGAAAATAAACTATGTACAAGGAATGAGAGAGATAAGGAAGTATGTACAAGGGTAGGAACCATAATAACCATTGAATCTCATGAAAGACTCACCATCACCATGACCTATGTCAAAGAGGGGAAATATGATAGTGCATGTAGTGTTAAAGGGCAATTTTGAGCCCATGATATTTTGTGTTATATAATTTGAGTTTGAAGCTACCTGAATAGTGATGTTATGATGTTGTGGCACTGACTGTGATGCCCTATGAATTGTATGGGTCTTAAGGACCCATTTGGTAGAAGTAAAAGTTATAGGTGATGTAGGTTCCATGTGTTGATAACCCCTAGACCCCAATATAATTGATCTCAGTATAAACTTAGTAGAGGAAGGTCCTTTAGAATCTATGACGTATCTCTAATGTAATTATCACTCTAGTAATGGTCTTCAAGGGAGAGTATGCATGTGTGTAGATATTGTAGAAGTAGACCTAGATTGCTCTAATGACTTTGTTGAACACTATGATTTATACATAGTAGATTTACTCTCTTTTGTAATTGATAACCATGTAATATCTAGTAGTGGTACTAGAACTGTAATTGGTGTTAATGGTGGAACTATAATTAGAAACTATGTTATAACTGCCTATAGGATGGGAAAAGAATACTCATATGAGACACCCTTAATATTAACCACCTTGTTAGCATGTATATAATTTAGGCACCAATATACTATATATGGGATGTATCATAGCTACTGTAACCATGGACTACCCAATAATATATTGAATACACCTACATTAGGGACTAATAGGAACCAAGTGGTTATGTGTGTTAGTTAAACTATAATGGAAACATAATTTCCCAATGGAGCTCTAAATATGGCCACTAAAACCACTAATGATTATATATGTGGATAATATATCCTACTCTATGTAGCCCAAGTGTTGTAAGAGTTTCATAGTGCACATGCTTATGCTTGGCATGTCATCAACCATAATAATGTGAGTAGGATATTGGTCTATGTATGCTTATATGAAGATCACATGTAAATATGTGTCATCATACACAATATCCTTCTCTAAAAATGTGATAAATGGTCTATCTAGTACTGTATTGTGATACATGCCAATAATGTTATGTAAGGTATGTGTCTCCTTCATAACTATGTGATAGGAAACTGGTGGTGGATAAGCTTGGTATGTATAGTGAACACCTGATGTACCCCTGTCTCATTACTTGTATGATTTTAGAAATTATCTAAAAATATATTTATTTTATTCACCTTTATTTTTTGTTTTGGTGCCTCTATAGGTGTGCCCACATCAATAATATTAGCCTCATTAAGATCTTGCATCTTGTGTTTTAGGCTAATGCATATATTTGTGATGTGGCCTAGTACCCTATGATACTTGAAAAATACATTTGAATCATAAATTTTTGGAAGATTACATGTCATATCAACCTATTTAATGGGAGGGAGATATGTGACATTACATTCCAATAGTTGTAAAACTTGTGATGGTGACTTTGGAAGATTAGTGAAGAATCTACACTGAGGAAAGGATACAACTAATCTAGGAAAGGCACTATAGCTGCATTGACTATGGCCTTTTGATCACTTTCATTTTTTATGGTCCTGACCTTGTATGAAGGTTTGTTTGTACTCTTAATAGTTGAATCTGATTCATTTTTGTATTTGAATTTTCTTATTGCTAGGAGTTTAACCTCTCTTTCCTTAAATATGTGCCACATATCTATAAATGTGGAAAACTTATTAAATAATATAACTTTGTGAAGTGTTGGTAATAGACTCTATTTAAATATATCTTGAAACTCTCTATCTACCATGGGGCTAGTCAATTTTTATAATATTGTCATATATTGCAAGACATAATTGGTGATAATCTCATTTAACTTTTACTTTACCTATGATACTTGTTCATATCATATCTTATCACTAATGTTGATAGATAAGTGTGCTAGGAACATGTCAACTAAAGGATTGAATGACATGATAGATTGATTTGGAAAATCATATAAACATTATAGGGCATAATCCTTGAGATTGCATGGAAATAGCTTTGTAATAAGCCAGTTTTTAGACACATAGTCCAATCATGCTACATGAAAGGCTTTGAATTGATGCTCTACATCACCCTTTCCATCATATAATATGAGCTTGGGTTCCACAAAACTAGATGGAAAAGGGGTTTCCACTATGTTCTGTGTTAAAGGTACATGCAAGAGAATATTAGAATCCAAGGCATGTAAAGGCTTATTTTCTCATTGCTCACAATGTAACACCTTAGATTGTAGAGTGATAACCTTATACATAAGGTATTATACATCTAGAGTAGAATAACTAGCCATAATTGGTGTGGCTATTGTTAATGGTCGAATAAAAATCTTGGGTTGTGTTATCTAAGTTGGTTGAGGTGGCCCCATTAAAGGTGTAATGAAATTGTTAATTGGAAGGGTTAAAGATTGACCATTGTTTTTCTTATTCTTAATTTATAATATAGCATATAAAATATATGCATAATCATGGAGTTGTTCCTAAATTCTATCTTTAAATCGTTGTAATACCTCATCCTTGTTCATAATTATATCATTATCATTAAGTGAAGGTAGTGTGTCTTGATTTTCAGTGTGGACCTGATCTTATTCTAGGTTATATTGTTCATTTTATGATGTATTTTCATTAAATTACACATAATCAAGGTGTGAATGATTCATATCTAGAGTTGTAATAGGTTCCTTATCCTTGTTATATATTTGGATAGCTAGAATCTGAATTTACTCTATAGGATTACCACCTAGTCTAGCACTTTTTAATGTAAGAGATAGCTTTTTTAGTTGGCATATAACAAATAAATTGAAATAAATATACTACAATAGAATATATGAATTCTAAATAATTAATAATATCTAATGAAAATAGTATTAAAAAATGATACAAACCCTAAGAGCATCTAGGGTTAGGGTTTTTGAATCTATGGTTTTTTGCAACAAATTTAAATTAGATGTAAAATAAATTGAAACCCTAATGTAAAATTGATTTTAATTATCTAGGTTGTCTACAAAATTAGAAAATCAAAAGTATGAAGCCCTATATTTATTACACAAAATTTGTATGATGCAAGTTAGGTTTTTGAGTCAATATTCAAATTAAGATGGGCTTACCAGATAATTTAAACTTTTTGTATTTTGTAATGAAAATCCTATGTTTAGATTAAAGGGTTAAGATGCCTATATCATTTAAATAATATGCAATAATTAAGTATTAATGTGTTATGACCTTTGACTTTGTTTTAATTTATAATAATATAAATAAATAGGCATAAATAGGTACTTATCTAAAAACTAATTGTAATAGATGATTCAGGTTCTAAAAGTTGAGATCTATGTAGTTATTTGTGTTGATAATAAGATTTTGGTGTTCTTTTACTCACTGAACAGTAACACTTGACATGGATAGTAGCACCATCTATATGTAGTATCCTCAGTGTGGCACTAATTTCCCCTTTTTGGGATAATTCTTATTTTTTGGGATCACCTACGATTGTATCTATATGTCCTAATATTGCATGCACAAAACCTATAGCTATGTGGTATTCCTATAAAACCTGATTTAATGTGCAAACCCCAATCCTCCTTGAAAGTATGGCATGATAAATAATTTTGTGTGTGTTATTAGGATGGATTGGGCATCCTCAATACCCTATTTTTTATAGAGTTGCATACATATCAATACTCTAAAGAGGGATCAAGCCCGATGTAGTTCTCCCATCTAGTGCTTGATGTAAGTGCAAGTGAATGTTAGAATGAGAGTGGCCTTGGATGCCTTGAATGTTCTTGAGCTTTGAAATGTTAAAAAACTAGGATTATGGATGATTTATATGGTATTATTCATAATTACAACATAATAGGGATCACATACCTTGATTTTTCTCAACTTTATCTTTGGTTTCAATAGCTTTTGTATCTATTTTCCATCTAGTGAATAGAGGTGGATTAGACTTGTATTTATAGAGTTATGTTGATTATGTAGATAATAAAATGAGTGTAGTTTGACATTAGGATGGGAACACATTTTAAAAATTATCTATTGGTAAGATTTAGGACTGAGGATAGTAGTGCCTAGTTAGTGACACTAGTGTCATATGGTTATAGTGTCCCAAATGCGGTGCCAGTGTCTTCTTTATACACTTATAAATAATTTGGATTGGGATCTGAGATAATAGTTTTGGGACTATGTTTTGATTGGTTGTATGTGATTTTTATCTGTTGAATGACTAGAAAATTAAGTCTAATGCTCAATAATAGGTCTTTGGCTAGTGTATGGATAGGTTAACTCAAATGACACTCTTAACATCCAATTACCACTTTTAAGTGATTACAAAAAACAATTCAAATACAAATGTAAACCATTAAATCCCAAGTTAAGGCCAAAATCAAAAGGTTTAAAAAATGTATTCAAATGCAACACTCAAAATAAGTTAACAACCTAATAAGTGAAACATACAAAAACAAAAAACAATAACATAAATCAATCAATAAATTAGAATGCAAGTATTACAAAGCTAAAAAATAGAAATACAAAAAAAAATGTGTTGTTAATCACAAGGTTAGTGCAAAAATAAAATTAGAAGTTAAGACATGTGTAATAAAGGCATCATGCTTACGACAAGGTGACCTTTAAGCTAGGTAATAGTGACATAAATATAAAAACACAAAGATAATGGTAAAAAAGTGCCCCCAAGATATAGGTAAACAATTACATAAAACAAACAAAATAGGGGGAATAGAATAAAAGGAAGGGGTAGTTGAACTAACTCTAGATGCACTAGGCAAGTGGATGTTGCCTACATAATTCCATGAACATTAGGTCTAACATGAAATCCAAGTAAAATGTAGTTCTCCTAAGATATGGGATAGAATAAAATTGATGAAAAGGAAACATGATTGTCTTGTATTGAATATTAGAATGAACTACAAAAATGATGAGTGAGTTTAAAAAGAGAATTGCTTATAAAATGGTGAGATCATTTGAAATTATTCTTCATAAAATGGTGAGAGTGTAAGGTTAAGGCTAATAAGGATAGGGAAACTAAAGTACAAGTGGTCACTTGTAAAATAGATATGAGTCCCAGAATCCTTAAGGAAAAGAAGTTAAAAAAGAGAGGAAGGTGTGGTTGAGCTAACATGAGATACCCCATGTATCCAAGTGTTGCCTACATAGTCTGTGTGGACCTCAGGCCAATGTAATTTTCCTAAAAATGGGAAGAAAATATCAAGGTGTTCTATAGATAAAATGAATAAATAAGATGACCTGACTTAGAAAATTATGGTGGCTTTATATCTTCAATGGAAATTCTAAGCCAGTTTTCATGATTTTATGATTTTTAGGATTTTCTAGTTCTTTTACCAATGTTTTTCAGATTTTCTAGCCATCTCAACTCGATCAAGAATGATGAGATACTAAATGGTCCAACTTGAAAAATAGTGAGAGTGTGGCTTAGGTTACTAAAAAAATGGTGAGAACATGGTTTGGGTTCTTCATAAAATGATGAGAGCATGATTTAAACCAAGGGTGTAGTAATGCATCTACTTCAAATAAATAATTCACACAATGGTGACTCACAAAATGATGAGATTTTTTATAATCAAAATGACCCTTATTGAAATAATAGAATAAAAATGAAACCCAACGTATAATATGACATGAATTTATAACTACCATGGATATTTTATGCCTATCTTCATGAGCTGGTAATTTTTTGGTCTTTTGTTTTATCATTTTCTAATGTTTTTGTGCTTTTGGGATAAGCAATAAAAATGCAATATGAACAATTTAAGGTAAAATGAACCACTTAAAATGGAGAGGCACTTCCACATGTAAGATTTTAAATGACAGTTAAATCAGCTACAACAATGTTAATCAATGATCATATTAAGCCAGTGGTAAATATCAAGCAGTAGAAAAATAAGAATTAATAGTACATAGTGTCAAATAAGTCCCAAAGAACCATCCAACAATCAAAAACCATGTTATAACATACCCTAGCACACTTGTATGAAAAATAATATGTGTATATTGATCAATTAAAATTTCCTCATTGAATGGTTTTTGAAGGTGTACAAAATGTTGGTGAATCATAATTGATTAGGGGCACAAAATTAGAATAGTCTAGGTGAAAGGAGGATATGTCTAGTTATAGTGTAATAAAAATGGTCTAGGTTACAATAGTCCAGGGTAAAATAGTCTAGGTTACAATGGTCTAGGTTACAATGGTCCAAGACACAATGGTCCAATTTACAATGGTCCAAATTATAATAGTCCAAGTTACAATGGTCTAGGATACAAGTATGATAGAAAATAAGAAAATTCAGCACAAGCTACCCCCAAGTAACGAATATTATAGACAATGATTCAAAAAGTGTGTCAAGCATATAATTTATTGAGATGTATAATGTTTATTGGTTCCATAAGTTCTTCACTGTCTGAAGTATCTAATCGGTATGACCATGAACCATAGTTTGTTGTAACTACATATGGGCCCAGATAATTGGGTTGAAACTCACCCTTCTAGCATTTAACATTTTTATTATTTTGATTCTTTTTTAGGACCAAGTCACCAATTTCAAATTCCTAAGGGATATTGTGTTTGTTATATCTATGACACAACCTATTCTTATATGCTCTTAAATTATCTAGGGCAGTAAAACATTATTTAGCACAAGCTACCCCCAAGTAAGGGATATTATAGACAATGATTCAAAAAATGTGTCAAGTGTATAAATGCTTGAGATTTATAATGTTTATTGGTTCCATAATTTCTTCACTATCTTAAGTATCCAATTGGTATGCCCATGAATCATAATTTGTTGTAACTACATATGGGCCCAGATAATTGGGTTGAAACTCACCCTTCTAGCATTTAACATTGTTATTCTTTTTATTCTTATTTAGGATCAAGTCACCAACTTCAAAATCCTGAGGGAGATTGTGTTTATTATATCTATGACACAACCTATTCTTATATTCTCCTAAACTATCTAGGGCAGTCAAACATTTGCCATCAAGAAGTTCTAACTTTTTCAACCTAGAAATTATATAGTCTTAATCATCAACAATGCACTACAAATATACTTGTAAGGAAGGTAACTCAATATCGATTGAGATAATAGACTCTATGATAAACACCAAGGAATATGGAGTGGATTTTGTAAGGGTATGATGACTAGTACATTAGGCATAGAGGTCAAGAAATATTTGCAAGTGCTAATTATGGCTAGCATCATTGATAATATTCTTAAGGATTATGACAATTGTTTTGTTGAATGCCTTAGCTTGACCATTGCCTTATGGATTGTATGGTGTGGATTTATTATGTTTTATTTTTAATAGGGTATAGATGGTTTTGACATCTTTATTCAAAAATGAACTACCATTATCAGATATGATTTGGGTAGGGATACCATAACAATAGATGATATGGTAATGGATAAACTTGGTAATTTACTTCCTAGTTATGTAAGTTAGAGGAATGGACTAAATCCACTTAGTGAAATATTTTTTAGTGGTAATAATGTGATTATGGAAATAATAAGATGTTTGGTTTATTTTATTGATGGGATTGACGCCCCATGTAAAAAATGGCCATGGTTTGGTAATCGATTATGGTGGTAATGAAGATGTGTGTATTAAATTACCATGATGTTGGTAGGCAACACACTTCTTGATGTATTTTCAAGCATCTATCTCCATCTTGGGCCAATAGTATCCTATTCTAATGATTTTCATGGTAAGGACTATGTTTCTAGTGTGGACCCCACACATGCCTTCATGGACCTATTTAAGCACTAATGTGGATTCTCCCAAAGATAAGTAATGAAGAAGTATTCCATCATAACCCCTATGATAAAGCATGTATTTTATGAGGGTATAATGAGATAGGAAATAAAGGAATATTTTTTAGTTATTCTTTGAAAGGTTGAGAGGAAGAACTTGGTCATGAAAATAGTTATAAATATCTTGGTACCAAGGAGGTTTATTTTGGAGATTGGGACTAGCAATATTATAAACCCTCTATGGATCTAGTAATACATGAGTAGGCTATATAAGGTTCTTAACAAGAAATATATACTCTTTAACATTGTTCGTAACTTGTACCATAGACCCAATTATTTTTATTGCATTGGCTAATCGGTTATTGACATATGGTACTTATTTAAATTGTAGTGACATGTAATGCGACTTGAGATTATCTAAAATATGTTGATAGGGTATAAGATTTTTATCTCTAGTATAATAATAGTTTTTAATCTGATTAATGATTAATTGAGAGTCCCCATAAACCATTAACTATTGGATATCCCATTTTATTACAAGATGAAGTCCTAAAATAAAGTCTTTATATTCAGCCATGTAGTTGGTACAGTTAAATCTGATATGAAATGCCCTAGGGATGAGGTCCACTTGTGGTGTAATTAGTAAATTACCAACTCCAAATCCATGGTATGTGAATGAGCCATTAAAATATAATTTATAATTTTTATATTCATGAGCCACTTCCTCTATTGTCATGATAGAGTCATCTAGAAAATCAAATGTGAGTGGTTGAGTATCTATGGTAAGAGCTTCATCAAATTGATCTATGATAACATACCCCTTAATATATTTATGATTTTGGTACTCAACATCAAATTCACTCAATATCATTACCCATTTAGCCATGTGGCCTATAAAAATTTCTTCAGATAATAAGCACTTGAGAGGGTCCACTTTAGCAATGACAATAGTCTTATTATTCAGCATGTAGTGCCATAACTTTTGGGAAGTGAACACCATTTCACAAAAAGCTTTCTCAATGGTTGAATAATTATGCTCATATGTCATAAGAGTCTTGATCAGATAATAGAGTGCATGTTATTTACATTGGTCATCATGTTGGGCCAAGAGTGCCCCAGTGCATATTTTATTTTTGATATATAAAATAACAATGGAGGCTAAGTCTTGGCAGTCTCAATACTATTAGGTTGGTCAAGTATGTCTTTAATTTTACAAATTCTTGATAAAATTAAATATCCCACCAAAATTCAACACCTTTCTTTATAAGGTGCATAAAAATATGGCACTTGTCTACTAGTCATGATATGAACCTATGAATAGATTGAATTTTTCCTTACAAGATATAAAATTATTTAAAATTAAAAGGTGGAGGCATTTCCATGATGGCCTTAACCTTGTGGAATCCACTTCAATCCCTCTTTATGATATGATAAATCCTATAATTTTACCTAAATTAATGCCAAAGATGCATTTATTAGGATTGATATGATTTTTGTATTCACAAAGTCTCTCAAATATTCTTCGTAAAACATTAAGATGTTTGACATGGGTTCTTGATTTTTATAAGATATAATTAGTGTAATCCTTAACCATATCATGCATCATTTCATGGAAGATGATATTCATGGCACTTTGATAAGTGGTACCAATGTTATTCATGCCAAAGAGCATGACTTAGTAATATAATGTTCCTTATGGTGTGGTGAATGCAATCGTGATGGTCCTCTAGGGCTATCTTGATTTGGTTATACCTAGAGAAGTCATCCATGAGGGACAACATCATCTACCCTAAAATTGAGTCGATAATCATGTTTATGTTTGGTAGAGGTAAATCATCTTTAAGACATTCTTTTTTGATGTCTCTAAAATTAGTACATAAGTGTATGTCTTATGGCTTTTTACTAATTGGGACTATATTTGATATCTATTTAGAATAGTCTAGTGTTATTATGAATCCAACCCCAAATAATTTATCTATCTCCTTTTTTACTAATATGGCAATGTACAAGTGCATCTTACATAATTTTTGTTTGATCGGTTTAGCATCTAGATGTACAATAAGTTGATGCATGATCAAGATAGGGTCTAGGCCTAGCATGTTTGAGTAATCCCATATGAATATATCAATAAAATCTCTCATAATAGTGACAATATAATCATGTTCTTCATTAATGAGGGATGTACATAGATAGACAATCTTAAGATCTTCATGTGTTCCAAGATTTACCTTAGTTGTATTCTCTATGAGTATAGAGTTGACTTCTAGAATGGTAGGCAATGTTTGATAATAATCCTCTTCTTTAGTTGTTGTTTGTGAGTCCTAAAGGTCATCATAGTAATAGGAATCTAAGTCTAATTATTCTAGTAATGGCCAATTAACAAAATTCTTAGGAAATTCAAGAGCAAGATGCTCAAAAACTTTATGTTGTTTAGAAGTAATACTATAACTAGTTGTAAATCTTAGACTTAGTGGACACTATGATTCTTGTAGAGGTAACCAAAATTCCCCATCCAAGAGCACCTAAAATAGGTTTTCACTCAAGGTATTATCTTTATCTTTACTATTTCTTTGACCAATGAGCACCTCAAATAGGTTTTCACCCAAAGATCTTGATGTTTTATCTATTGTATGACCAAAAAAGTTTGCCTACTCTCCAAAGTAGGTGACAAGGTCCAATTAGAAATCAAAACCTTATTTTTTATCACTAAGTGGTAATATATATCCAAGGCCCATATACTCTACAATATATTCCTCATTCTAAAACTAATTTATAGGAATCATAGAATGTTTTTAATCCCAATCGATAAGGTCAGGATGGCAAAAGGTGGGTGGGTAATGAGTTGTGATGGTCATAATGGAATTGGAAAAAAAAATCAATATCAGCTAGCTCATTATAGATGCTATAATGGGACACCATGTCACTATCAATATTTTTTCATCAGTTGAGAAAGAGGAATCACTTTAAAAATACATGAGGTCACCCCTAGGTGGTATAAATCCAAGATCTTGGTTCATGGTAGGTTTCCCAGTAGATAGAGGGTCAAGAATAATTTACTCCCATGGTCTCAAGCCTTTACCTATATATTCCAAACTATCCATAATTAAATTAGGGATAGGGTATTTAGGATTTTGAGATCAATTGATGAGGCCGCTAGTAAATAACCAATCTCATTCAGTAATGGCCTTTTGATCTTGATTTGGTGTAGTGTCTAGTACAATTACCATTAGATACCTTAGTTAAGGTATTTTCTTCTTCTTCCAAATCATGTTGGGCCTATTGGGTATTTTGGAAGGTTTGGGTCTTCCATAAGACTTGGGATATTTGGGAAAAATTCTAATATGAAAACCATCTTTCAAATAATATGTGAAAATGTTGGCATCCTCAATAGTAAGTTGATTTACAAAGGTTGTAAGAAATGGATCAACTGACATGGAAGAAATATCATTGGGGTCTATATAATTAGATTTATGTGGTTCAAAAACTATTAATTTATTCTTTTTAGATACAAATTTAGAACTAGGGCAATAATTATAGTTCTTGTATTTAGCCTCTAAGTGTTTACAATATTGGTGTGGCTACAGATCAACATAAATAGTGACCTCAATTCTATAATGAGGCAACTTGAGACATTGATGTAGGGTAAAAATGATAGATTGTACTTCATAGGTCTAAGGATAACCAAGAAGTACATTATAAGTAAATTTAATGTCTATGACATGGAACAGGGTATCATGGGTTATGGGCCCAGCAATCATTGGCAAACAAATGGTCCCTAAAGACTCTTTTAGAATTGTCATATGCTTTGATCATGACTATTTCTAGTTTCATGTATTTTGTATTATATCTCAACCATTGTATCAATTTTAGTGATACTATATTCAGACATGAACTATTATCTACAACAACCCACTTCATCTTGTGATGTGTGATGATGACCTCAATATACAAGGGATTATTATGGCTAGGACCAAGGGAAAACATATATTTTTGATCAAACGTAAGTTATTGGATTGGAGATAGATGTCCCATGAGTGTTTGGAATTGGCTAGGGTTAATGTCCTCAAGAATAATGGACTATTAGAAAAAGTCATTTAGTATGGTCTTGTGAACTTTTAACATATGCAACATATCTAGGATAGAAATTTACGTACATGTTTTGCTTAGTTGGTCATGAACACTATATGGTTTATTAATAGTAGGATAAGAATATTTGGCCTTAGTTGATATAGGGTTCATTTTACGATTGAAAGGCACAATGTTCAAATTTGGCTCAGTGTTGGAAGAAGGCAAAGGGCCTTGAAGGGTAACTCACAAGAATATAATTGAAACTACATAATTTTGATTCAGTATGGAGTTATCATAATTATAATATTTAGGTAGTGGTTCATAAATAGTAACCCACAAAAACCAATTTACAATATAATTACTTGAAATTGGTGGAGCCTTACTTGAGGGAGAGGGTGACAACCCTAAAATATGGGGACCAACACTTGCAGAAGCTTTAGATGGGACATGGGGTTTTACTATAATGGTGGTGATGTGATTACCATAAATATGCCCCATAGTGTTATTATAATAATATGGCATAGTTTTTTAGCTTAGGTTATTAGCTTGGGTATTATGATCTTGATTATGAAAATGTTGATTTTGTTTCTGACCTTGTCCTTGCTAATGTTGACCCTATCCTTGGTTCTGATTATTTTGTTGTTGTTATTATTTGTGCTTAGGAAATAGGTCTTTGTAAATTCCCATATCCTTTTTGGTGTTTTGTGTTGCATTTTTTACTTTAATTTCCCCACTCTCAATCATGTCTTCAATGAAATGTCTCAATTGTACACATCGATAAATATCAGGGTCAATAACATGATGGAAATTATAGAACTCATCTTCATGATACCATTCAATATTAGTAGAAGAACATGGATTATAAATTTTTGTAGGATATTTGTTTGATATTCATGCATTATGCACTCATTTTATCATTTTATAGCCTATTTTGTCTTATCTTCATGAGTTGTAATAAGATATAATATGAAGATACTCTAATTTTAGTGATAAGTACAAGAAGAAGATGAACTATCATAGATTGGAAATGTCTATATATACTTTTGTTTGTAAGAAGAAGAGGGTTTTGCTTTTAGAAGAGATCAATAGAGATTATCTAGTTATGGTTATCTATATGATTTCTTGTTGTGTTCCTTGTGTTCACTCTCATGTGTAATGTCTTGGTTACTTTTTGTCTAAACTATTATAAATGCATTATTTTAGTTTATACATTACTAGTTGTTCTTAATTTAATCAATAACATAGAATAATTAATGCATATTATGTTTTTGTCATCCAATTTTATGTATTTTATGATAAAATATTCTATGCACATAAATTATCTCATAGCTATCCTCATCCTTAGCATGTTCTAAATCTTTAGGAACATTCCTAACAATGGTGTAGTGAGAGTGGAGCCTCTTTTTGGAGGAAATTATGCTAATATGGTTACCAGGGTAGAGAAATACTGAGATATGGTTAGACCAAAGGATTTGTAATTTCACAAAAGAATAATTAAAAAAGACTACTCTTATAGTTGAGGAGATCATTTCAGAGCATATTTATGGAGAAATTTATGAAATATTCTAATGCAAATTGCCTAAATTGCTAGTTAACTGGTTAGCACAGTTAGAATATTATTGCTTAAAACTAAGGATGGAAGAAACTATAATATGGAGTGAATAAAATATAGATAGATTGCATAGATTACAAAATGATTGGATAAGAGCAATAGATCATTAGGTTACTATTACATTAGATAGATATATAACTAAGTTTGTAGTGTGAGGATACATAGATTTTAAATTTGTGAAGGATTTTTTCATCAGATGAGTTCAAGGGAAACTTTTATAGTGACTACATATCCTATTGAAGATGTTAGTTGTTGATAAGACCATGGTGCCTACTTCAAATAATATAGAGTAGTCACTTTGGGCATATGGGGGTGTGTGCGACATGATAATGACTTATGATTAGATGAGCAGATAAGGCTTGGACATGAATAAAAAATGGATACATGAGGGAAGAAGAGTCATAAAAAGAGTTTGGATTCAAAACATGAGCTAAAAAATTAGAATAGATGGAGTAAATAAAAAAATACCCAAGTAGCTACAAGTAGAGTTAAGGGTAACAATAAAATAATTGAAAAATGAGTAGGAAGAAGTGATGAATGATAATGAAGAGATGAAGAATGAAGAATGAAGAATGAATAATGAAGAATGAAGAGTGATGAGATGAAAGAAGAAGATGAATGTTGATAGAAAGAAAGAAGTGACAAAGAGCAAGAGGAAGAAGATATGTTTGAAGATGAAGATTAGAATAGTGTAGAGGTAGATTAATTAGTTGATATATGTAGTGCATAGCCACAAGAATGGGTATTACTACAAGAATGACATGAAGTATTAATCAAAGAATTAGGAAAAAGTCATAGAGTAATTATAAGTTCAAGATTGGAAAGAGAAGTCATAAGAAAGAATCATTCACTGGAAGAGTACACATCCTTGCAATGCAATTTATTATATTCCAATAAAAAAATTTAACCAAGAGGATAAGAAGATACTAGTTGGGAGGGTCCATTTTTAAATAAAGTGTATAGATGGGTTAATTAAATTGAAACAACCTCAATTTTTAAGGATTTGAAGGTTGTAGGGTTCATTAAAACCAAGAAAAGAAAAGCAAGTAGGAAATACAAAAAAGTAGTGTGTAGAAAAACACTCCTAATATGTAAATAAATATTCTTAGTACACAGGTAGGATCACACAAAACACATTCCCCCACTATAATAGTTTTACAATAGATCCCCTCAACACTAGTTTATAATATGGGTGCTTTAGGAGAAATTATAAACCTGGAAACATATGATGGGTTTGCAGACCCTGAGCAGTAATTACTAACATGTGAGATGAAATAACAAGCTAAGGGAATTATTGATGAGGCTATAAAAAATTCCAAATTAATCAAGGTAATAAATAGAAGATCACTTGAGTTTATATACCACATAGATATCACTCAATAAAATCTACAACTGATTAAGTAGTGGCTTATTGCATAATGTAAAATAAAGAAATGTACAAGTCAAACTATTCAAAACCTAAAGGAGATTAGGTAGAAGTCAAGATAATTAGTCTGTGATTATGATCATAGGTTCTCAAATATTATTAAAAGGTAGAGTTTTCATTAGAAGATAAAGATAAATCTATGTAGTTTGTTGAAGGACTACATTATAGGATCAGGTTTGCTATAGTCCTTCAACAAACTACATAGCTTTATCTTTATCTTCTAAGGAAAACTCAAACTCAATATGCCACTAAGGTAGATGCTAGAGTTATTTCTCTCTAGGTGGAGAAAATTTAAGATTATGGGGAAGCTCCCGTAGTGGGTTCTAAGATTGAAAATACATTTCAAGATTTTATGAAGAGGATGGAATAGTATCATGAAGAAGATTAGCCTAAGATAAGTCTATGGTGAATAGAGTGTGGGAAAGAAGGACATCATAGGAATGATTATCCAAAGATTAAGAGAGAGTTCTATGAAATATCTAGAGTAGTATGGCATGAATCAACACAATGCCATCTCTTGCAATAGTGTGTGAAAATCTTATAGAGTTTGCATTACAATTCTTTTAAATCTCATAATCATGATGAAAATAATTATAGGGATTCGTAGGAGCTCAAAGAAGATATTACAAAGAGTTTATTCATCATCAGTATGCAGTAAGTGTCCTTGGTGAAGTAGATAATTCCAAGATTAGAGGTTGATAAGGGTTGTGTGAACCAAGCAAGTCCATAATGGATTCTTAGTTTTCCATAATACCATCCTCAAGATCTAGTCAAATGGACCCCTCCTTCATTGGGTTGGACACCACCATCACCACAATCTAGCACTCAACCCCTTAGAATCTGACAATGATGTAGCAGCATCAAACTAGTTATACTCTACTAGTTACGAAAAAACAATTTAGGATTGGAGATAATACCTAGTAGCATCAAAATTGGAATACAGGAAATGATAGGGAGGTTATAAAGGAGGTTATAAATCAAACAAAAGAGGATCTAGGGGCAGATATAGAGGGGGTTATTAAGGTTTTAGAGGAAATAATTATCAATTCCCTCCTTTGAAATGTTACTTATGTGGAGAGTATAACCATGTGCAGCATAATTGTCCTTTGAATCCCCAAAGACAGTCTTACTACGCATAATATAGGGTATATGATTAGTATGAGATAGAAGACTATCCTATTTTGGAAAAGCAAAGAAAAGAATAGACCATAAGGAATGTTAACATGTTGAATGTTTAGTCTAAGGAGGATACATTTTTTAATTCCATTATAAGACACCAGCATGTAGAGAGAGTATTTCTTCCTCTTGAAATGCTTCAAGACTAGGGAATCCAAAAAATGAAATAGGACAAATACATGGACCCAGCTATAGAAAATGGGCTAATGTATGAATATGAATAGATGTTGAATAATATTCAACACCAAACCACTACTAAAGGAGATGTTACAATAATATATGCCCAAATGTATGGTCAAATTTTGTACATTATATGATAGGATGGACTTGTTACTATGCTAATAGTTTTATTGAAGCTATTAAGTACACTACACAATGAAGATATTTCCCAAAACATTACAAATCTATTACATAATTTAATATAATGTGCATGGCAAGGGAAATAAAATATATAAAAACTTGTTTGGCATGTAAAAACAAAGAATCTTTGATATGTAGATGTACAACTTGACATTGAAGTTACAGGATATGAAATTCCAAGTGATGTCTTTTATTTTGGTAACATAGTTAACATAATCCCTAGGACTACATGGGAAGTGATTGGATGACTAGTTATTAATTACATCCCAATGACTCTGAGTTTAGTAGATTGTGAAAGAGTTAAACCCATTGGCTGATTAGTAGACGTTGAGATCAAAGGCATAGATGTAAGCCTATGAGGTGACTTTGAAGTCATCGATATGAAGATAGTAGCAAATCATTATCCTAGACTGATTGGAAAGAAATGGGCATATGATGGTCAGATTACTATTAATACTATACAAAATTAGTTATATTCACATCAAGGAGATAAGATTGTAGTCACTTCTTTACATAAGGTACATAAATCCTACATCATTCTGGGTGAACCAGAGTCTCCTTATGTCACACAAGAAACCAACTGGATGAAGTTAAACTTTGAGGAGAACTTGAAAGCTCTCTGTGCAACCAAGCACAATTTATTGTATGGGCACAATAAAGATTAGGTGTAGTCTCTACTCACTAAACAATTGAAGACATCTAAATAATGGAAGCCTAAACCAATAATTTGTCAATCATTTGCACATCAATTTATCATATAAGATTGTGCATCCATGTCTACTAAATCACCTACTCACTCAGAAATTGATTTTCTCTATCAAGAATATGATCATATGTAAGATTATATAGAGCCAACCAGAGAAGGTACCTTACCTTGGGAAATAGCTTTATCTATAAGAAGAGACTTAGATACACATCTACTCAATTAAGATTATGGTGATCATGAAATTTGACCTCTGAAAATGGTCTTCACCATAGAAAGACAACTTCCTTCATACTATACAACCAAGGATATCAATCAATTCATTATATGCCTATAAGTTCATGTGCCTATGATTAGTCATGGGTTAGTGCCTTGAATTACATTTTGAAGGGAGTTTCAGCAACATGGTGGATAATTCATATAAATGATCATCTCAATTCGGATGATGCATGTGAACTTATGATTAGTATATTTTAGCTATCATAGGTAATCATAAATAATTGCCCTTACTTTTAGGAAGGTGAGTGACCTAAAATCCATATCCACAAATGTGTTGAGGTTTGGACTGAATAACAAGTGGCACGTAAGTACTGGGTTTATATATTTCATTATACACTTGCCTCTTTACCATCCTCTTAGTATATGCATCAAGAACATAGGAGGGAGACAAAGCATTGAGTGTAGGTGCCTTCATACATACTTATGTGTTTGAATATAAGAATCTAGTGGTTCATAATGTGCTTCTCAAAATTAAACATTTCCTATGTCATGGGTGTGTTGAGTATTTAAGCACCATAATGGAGTCTACTACACAAAAGAATACATCCTATGATCTCAATATATCACTATGAAGATATAAAGCTACCAATATGGAAGAACAATCTCTTATGCAGTTATTTCATCTGATAGGGTATATCAGAGTCTTCACCAAATTATGTAGGAAGAATAAACCATATGTAGAGATGATATTTTTAGACAATAATAATCTACTACTCTCAATTATCTAATTATCATTAATTAAACATTTGAGACATAATAACTATCTATAGGAATAGCATACTATAACTTCTCCCCTATTTTCTCTCACTTGAATCCCACTAATTAAGCAAACCTATTACGATATATTATTATAACAAATAATAATATATCACAATAATATAATATTCTGACTAATGCAATATTACCATATTAACCATATGGTTATAACAACTAATTAATAACAACCTATTACTATTTTCGTCATGGTAAATATTAACCTTACTATTTACCTCATAGTAAATACCATAATGTAAAAGTTATTCCTAACATTCCCCCTCATAATTTTTACATGGTTCAAAAACATTCACACTCTTATTTGTAGTATTTTCACCTCTTATAGCATTCCAAAATATGTGGCTCATGACCTTGATACAAAGAGAGCCTCACCCCTCCCATGGTTTTACAGGTTTACCACAAACCTTGACATGAACAAAAACCCATCAACTATTCATCTCCTAGTGGTTGTTTGGGTCTACCATAAACCCTTTCAAGATCTATGAACTGAATTACATTGGTGCTTTTGTCCTTTCATAATATCTTCACATTAGGGAATCATGTTTGGAATTTTCACACAAATTACATATCATGAAAAGGTATTATTCTTATTGAAAATCACACAATAGAAATGAAAATCACACACACACAAGTCACCACATTTGTGTGGCCCTATCATTGGCAATTGATGAGAGGTCACTAAAAGATATCCAACCTCTATGTATCCTCCATCCTCTAGTGTCTTAAGCCACTTATTTATCTGGTATGTTGATGTAGCTCAAGTACGTGGTTTTTTTAGGGAATTCCCCCCACAATGTGGATGTCACATACAAGCAAAAATGCATTCACAAGGCAATTTTTTTTTATTTTTACAATTTTTACTTTTGACTCTTTGAAAAAATGACTGATATAAAGGACTGAAACTCTTAACACAATTTAAAAATAACTCTAAACTTTGATAATAATGACTTCATTTTTGACAAATTTTTGACAGTTACAAAAAATTGACATACTTGACAAAATTTATTTGAACCGACTAGAATACTATTGAAGACACTATCTTGACTCAAATAATAAATAGACAAAGACTCTATACCAAGACTCAGTTTATGACACAAATTTTGACTTTTAGACTTGTCTTAGGACTAAATTTGAGATCAATATTTAAATAATAAAATATTATGTAAATGTTAATATTCAAACAACTTAAAAATAAATAATTAATGACTCTTATAGGCATACCAAACTCAAACTAATATAGGTTAAATTACTTTGACACCTTAAGAAATAGCTTCACAATAAACAAATAGATTTTAATGAAATAAACTATTTAAAGAATTCCACACCTAATAATAAAACAAATTTGACTTAATAACCATGACTTTTGACAAGAAATTAGATAGGTCAATTAATTACCCAAATGATCTTCAATTTTCAAGGCATTTTTGGATGGCTTGGCATGAAATCAATGTAGCATCTTTGGATTTACACAAAACTTGTGTAATAAAATTTAGAGCTCATACAAATGTGTTGAAGTAAAATCAATCAGAAAAACTATTATAATGTGGTGAGTTATTAAGCTAAGTATCAAAATGAATTGTGTTACTGTAGAATGTTGTAGATCTTCAAGCTTGATAAATACAATCTATAGGTGTATGGAAATACCTCATAGTTTGATAGACTATAGACCCACACTCTAGACAAATTGCATAAAACATGCATTTGGGAAGGCATGATGCTAGATGTCAACACATAAATATTTAGACTAGTCTTGGAGAAAGATATTGAATAATTCATTGTCAAATATGAGCAACTTGATAGATGTGCATGTGGTTGAACTAATGGAAGGATGGCATGCATTCAGAAAGGGGGAAACTAGAAATTATAACTACTCTACCCCATCATGATTCAAAACACCATTTTTATCTCATCTTATATGTGGAAGTATGGAAAAGATGTCTATGTAAGATTCATTAGAAATGGCTCTATTAATCTATGTATAAAGAGATAATTGTGATAACTACATGGACTACACCCAACACACATGATTTGTACTTGATGCTTTGAAGAGAGTCTCAATTTTGCTAAATTTCTCCTACAAGAGTGAACACCATTATTTAGAGACTTTCATAGCTATTATAAATGCCTACTCTAATACCAATAATAGGGTATATCAGAGTCTTCACCAAATTATGCAAGAAGAATAAACCATATGCAAAGACAATATTTTTAGACAATAATAATATATTGCTCTCAATTCTTTGATTATCATTAATTAAACATTTAGGACATAATGCATATTTATAGGAATAGCATCCTATAACTTTTCCCTTATTTTCTCTCACCTAAATCCCACTAATTAAGCAAACCTATTATGATATATTGTTATAACAATATATCATAACAATATAATATTCTAACTAATGTAATATTACCATACTAACCATATGATTATAACAACCTATTACTATTTTCCTCATGATAAATATCAACCTTAATATTTTCCTCGTAGTAAATACCATAATGTAAAATCTATTCCTAACACCATCAAATAAAGGATGAATAGGAGAAAACTAAAGATTTAGATACTGATGGTGATATTGATATGATAGATTTGTTTGAACCTAAATGACCTATAGAACCATTATAGGATCTAGTCAAAGGACCCAATAAAGAAGAAAATATACACAACATACAAATTCCAGAGAAGGGAAAAGAATGCTACAAGAATTTGTTATTGAGAAAAATCACAAGATTTATCAAAAACATGTGGAAAACATAGTAAGTGAGGATATTCCTAAAATGGAACATATAGGTGACTATTAGACTAAATCCAAAGTTTAGAAGCTATGAAAGTCCTAAAATATTATCAAGATGTGTTTCCCACAAAATTTTTAGAATTCAGAGGAGTAGATCCTTCCCTAGGTGGAATGCATATATATCTCAATGAATGTACACAACCCATAAGGAAAAGGTCATATAAGTTGAATCCAAACATGAAGTTGAAAGTGAAGGTTGAACTACACAAAATAAAGGAATTAGGTATAATATATCCTATAGAGAAGGTAGATTGGGTTAGTCTCATAGTAAAGCAGATTAATAAAATAGGGGAGATTAGATTATGTGGTGACTATTAAATTTTGAATGATGCATGTGTGGATAATCTAGTTTTGATTCCCTTCACTGATGAAGTTTTGGAATATATCACAGCTTATGAAGTTTACTCCTTCACATATAGGTTTAGTGTTTATCATCAAATACCCATCATAGAATAAAATAGAGCTAAAAAAAAAATTCCACGGAATGGGGATCCTTTGCATACAAGGTAATGCCTTTTGGCCTCAAGAATGCATCTACAATTTTTTGAGCAGTGGTGAATGCCTTTAAGGATTTTATTTACAACTTGTTGGAAGTATATATAGATGATTGGTTAGTCTTAACTTTATTTAAAGAACAGTTATCCAAGTTGTGCCTCATGCTAGAATGTTTTTGAGCTATGCACATTGCCTTGAATTTGGAAAAGTAATTATTTTTTACACCTTTTAGTGTCATGTTGCTCATGTGGTGTACATTGAAGGGATTTTGGTGGACCAGGCCAAAATTGCAATCATTCTTAGTATGCCCCCACCAATCAGTTTCATGGAAGTATGATCCTTTCTTAGCCACACAAATTAGTATCAAAATTTTATCAAGGGATATGCAGCCATTTCATCCCTATTGGAGTATTTTTTGTGTAAAGGTAAAAAATTTATCTAGAATTTTTAGTGTTAAAAAGATTTCATAGAATTAAAGTAATTATTGGTCACTGTGCCTATTCTTGTCTTTCTATATTGGAGTAAGCCCTTTCATATGCACATTAATGCTTTTAGTATTATAGTTGGTGTTGTAATTGCACAACGAAGAGATTATGGATTGGATCACCCCATATATTTTGTAAGCTAAAAGTTTTTAGACATAGAAAATAATTACACCACAACTAAAAAGGAAGCACTAGCTATAGTGTTCACACTATAAAAATTCAAACATTATCTTCTTGTGATACCATTTGAAGTTTTCATGGATCATCAAGTTATGCACTACCTATTCAATAAGTCTATACTCATAAGATGAATTTTAATATGGATGATGCTCTTTTAAGAATTTATATTTCATATCAAGGTCAATCCAGGTAAAGAAAATGTTGGGCCAGATCATCTCAATCAAATCATGAATGGGGAAGAGCTAGAAGAATTACAGGAAGATTATCTTAAAGCCCATTTATTTTAAGTTTCTATGATACCTAATAATTTTGAATCAATTTCTTACTTCCTATAATAAGGGGTATTCCTTGCACACTACCAAGAAAGAGACAAGAAGTATTTTATCACCAAAGCTTTGCCATATAATATTATAAATGGGCTATTGTATCATCTGGGGAAGGATGAAGTAATGCATAGGGCAGTTTTAGAACATGAACATCCATAGCTCTTATAGGGAGCATGCCAAGGAATAGCAGGAGGTGATTTTGTTGGAGAAGCTACTACACAAAAACTATTACAAACTGAATTATGGTGGTCAAATATTTTTTAGGATGCTCATAGAGTAGCAAAACATTATGGCATATGTCAATGAATGGGTAAGACATAACAAAAGGATGAAATTCCCATATATCCTTTGTTAACTGAAAAACTTTTGAATAGTGGGGAATCAATTTTGTAGGACCTATCAATACTTTGAGTAAACACATCAAAGCTTGATATATTATCACTATGATAGATTACTTCACAAAATGGGTTGAAGCTACTGTGACACCCAATTGTAGGGTAAAGGATGTAGTAAAGTTCCTTGAAGAGAATATTATGACACACTTTGGATGCCCCAACAAGCTTTTTAGTGATCAAGAGACACACTTTATGAAAAATACTATCAAAGATCTTACTGAATAATTCATGATTTCTCATCATAAAATTATAGCATACCATCTAAAATATAACGACCAAGATGAGGCTTCTAATAAAGTGTTGGGAAAGAGGTTGAAAACAATTTGTGATTTCAAGAGGGATGATTGGGAAGATTGCATTCATTTGATTCTTTGGGCCTATCAAGCACACTATAATAGGGATAAAGGTTTTACTCCATTTTAGTTGGTCTATGGGCTTGAAGCAATGATGCATATGGAATACTTAGTACCCAATCTATGAATTATAATGGTTATGAGACTAAGGGATTATGAGTCTCTCACAAAAAGGCATCTCAAACTGAATTGGATGGATGAGTATTAATGAAAAGAATATTAGATGCAAGAATTTCATAAGTAGAGTCAAAAAGCATGGAAGAATAAGAACCTATAACATAAGTAATTCCACAAATATCAACCAATTTTGTTATATGATAGTCGCTTTAGAGCATTTTTAGGTAAATTCTGGATCAAGTAAAAAAGTGTCTTATGTTATACATGAAATACCCTAACAGGGAACTATTGTTTTGAGAGATCTGTAGGGAACCATTTTGTTAGGGTGAGTGAATGTCTATAGGCTTAAGCCCTACCACCAATAGTCTTAATTGATATTTTTATTCCAGATGAGTGGGTGCTAAGTAGCACTGAGTAGATTAGGATTTCCCATTTTTGTATGTTTTCTTATGTGTTAACTTTTTTATATGTGTGTGTGTAGATGATCTCTCTCTTCACCATATTTTGGAACCATGATAAGAAGTATAGTGGGTAACACCTAAGTGCAAAATAATTTAGGTGCACCATTATTAATTTCAACAAAAATGAAAAAAGACTTTAAGTTTGGGAAATGTGCAATCAAGTCACGTCATCCAAGATCTCAGTTATATAGCAGTCATCCCAAGTAGTTAATGCCAAAGCCTAGGTTATATTTATTTATCTTTACCAAATTGGTGTTTATTAAACATCATTAGTATGTACTCCAATATAGACAACCAAGAATATAACAATGTATCTTGATACATGCACCAACAACTAACTACCATTATTTCTAGATCGGATAAGATTTTCCACATCACCATTCGAATTAATATCAAAGGGATAGCTTAGTGTGTCATTTATACAAAAACCAACAAGCATGAAATATATAAAGGCATAAGGTTGTGAATCAATTTTTCATTTCATTCTTTCAACCATTATTATGAGTTGAAGTTCTAGAGTTCAACCAACTTATCCAGCATAAAAAGCAAAAAATTTATAATTTTTAGAATTCATTTACCATAGATCATTTTTAGCTTATCAAAAACTTGATTGATGCTCAGAAGGAAGTAATGGCCATTGATATTATTCTTTGATAGATAAAATATATTGATCCATAACTATTTGATTATCTTTGAGTGGTAGAACAAAAACTCTTTCAACTAGATCTAGTAGATGCTACATAACCACTTGCTCTTGTAGCCCTAGATCAATTATAAAACATAGATGTCAAGCACTTGCTTTAGATTCCTACCTTCAATGATTTTGGGTAGATTTTGAAAATATTTCTTGATCAATACAATGAAGGCAACATTTACATTAGCCCTGATACCACCATCATCATCAACACCAAAACAATGGCCAGAGATTTGGGCATGTATATGAATTGTAATTCTCTTACTCCCTACAAGTCATGATCACCTCCTATCCTTCAATAAGTATGAGATATATATGTATGGGGGTCTAGAGGAATCCTAATTGAATATATCCAATATGAACCAATGCACATCTTGTCAAGCACATTACATGCCAATTCTTGTAGACCACTAAGTCTATGAAGTAAATCCCCAAAGGAGTGGTTGACATTGCATATCACATGATCCATCCTAATGAGTAGGTCAACTAGATCGATTAATTTATAAAAGAGTTGCTTATAAATATCAACAAGTGCCATATAACTTCCAATCAAGCCTTTGAGTACCATTTTTTGATCTTTCTATTATGTTTCACTAAATAAAAGTCTCATGAAGGAGAGGTGAACCCAGACACTAACCACTAACCATCAAAATAATTTTATATTTTGATATGGACACTTAATAATGTCACCTTATCTCATGAAGGCAAGTTAAATACATGGTGGGAAGAGTGTTTGGAGCTGATTTATACACACCATAGGTGCCACCAAATGTCATGTAGTACCTGGGACAATATGTTATTATCACTTTGCTTTTATAAGGCATTTTCATTCACATATATGAGTTTCCTATATCTCCATTTGGACCCTTACCATATTTTATTACCATTTCCATAGTGCAGGTCAAGGTCATGAAGCAAAAGGCATATGCAACTAGGTGTGCCACACCTCTTCAATCCATACCACCTAGTGCAATAGTTCCTTCATCATAATAACAACCAAAAGCCACAACATCACAAAAATAGAAAGAAAATCATAATCTCTCCACAAAATAAAAACCATCACCTTTGTTGAAGTGTGAGATGATGATTAAATCAACTTAGCTAGATGACCCCAAGTAACCCCATATTTCATGTTCTTATGACCTAAATTAGATGGGGACTAACCAACAAGAGATTTATCAAGTGATGATTGCAAATATGGTAGATGAATTTTATAAGAAATAGGAGTTATTTTTCTATAAGGTAGTGCACACAAGTCAAGTGCATAAGAATGTCCCTCCAAGTCTTTAGGTATAAAACCACCATGCCTGACATCCATTTTTGTCAACACCATATGTGAAGAGACTAAAAAAATGCAGAGAAGGATTGAACTCTTTGAGCAGCCACCTTCCACCACTTTCATCGTCATCGATGTATTTATTCCAGTACTTAAAGGTCTACAAGAGACTCTGGTGTGTTGACCCAAAAATTTATGAGAGGCTAGGGTTTATCCTACTCTCAAATAATGTACATTTGGTAGGGATACCATTCCACAAGAAGTGTATCCTTCTCCTTCCTCAACTTTACCTCCACCCATATGTAGGCTAGTTACTTTAGGGCATAAGAAACTATCTATTTCCAACTTTGTTATCTAGTCAAGTGATTCACCAACCATAGAAAAATACCCTAATACTAAAGAGATGTTATAAGATCATCCTATAATTTAAAATCAAAAGGCTTCATGGGAGGAATCATCTTGCACAACAAAATGATGACTCTATAAAAAAAAAGTGTCAGAAGGGGCAGGTATAATAACAATAAACTAAGTAAGCACACATCAATTTAAAGAATCCAAAGCCAATAAAAAGGCTTGTGATGTAGAAGCATGATGCCAATAGGATAATAAGGATGCACATAAGGCACAAGAAGCTACTAATGTAGTAAATTAGGTGTAGGAGGTGCACTAAAAAAATGGATGAAGAGAAAAGAAATAAAGAGGCTACACTCACTACCAAGGACAAGGTAAAAGAAGATAAGCAATAACATGACACAGAAGCATAATCAAAGAAGGTTTTGGAGGATGTCACTCTCACCTAGCAACAAGCTGATGAATATGTAAGGAAGAGGAAGATGAAGCCTTTCATAAATATTAGGCTCATACATAGGAAGAATAAGAGCTTACAACCAAGGTACAAGATGATTTATAGGTATAGGCACATGACAATGTTGAAAAAGATAAGGTTATTTCACTTAAAGAGTAGAAAAAGGAAGAAGAGAATGCACATAAATAGTAGGAGGAGGAACAAGAGAAAAATAAAGCTATAAAAGAGGAGCCAAACCATAAAGTAATAGAGGAATCTAAGATAAAATGGGATGAAGATATTGTACATGTAACTATAACAAGTGAGTAGTAATTGGCCTTGCCTTTGGGAGGATTCTAGCTATGGGATGTTTTTACTATGGGTACTCAATGCACCATGTTCTCACTTCCACTTATGACCATGTCATGACCTGATCCTTCAGCTATCATAGGAAATTTGGAAACCTTCCCACTTCATAGGAAACATCATTAAATGTTTCCAAGTTACCATTAAATAAGTAGTTAGATGGCATTGTAGCATTCTAAAAATTAATTGCATAGAAGGCCACCTCGTTGGAGCAAGAGGTCAATCAATCTAAGGTCAAGAACATTGAGTTGAAGACTTGACTATATGAATCTATAAATCTCATCCAAGGTACTTGTCTAGAGTTGGTCACATGAGAAATTGGGGACCAAGTAATGTCTGACCAATGCAAACTCAAGACACTTATCTCTGAGTTAATAAAATATTGGTGCGTAGCACATAAACTATGTACATTGGGAACATTGGGCCAAGATGTCAATACCTAGGCTACTATACTCATCACTCTTTCATAGAACTACTAAGGAATGCTTGATGTTGATATAATTTAAGCTCAATAGGTTGTACATAGCTTACTTGATTGGAAACAAAAATTGGATACCACATTAATCATTTGTAGTGCAAACTTTACAAAGGCCACCATATCCAAAAAAATCATGACAAGTCACACTAAAACTATGGAAGATAAGGATGGATCACTCTAAGAATCATTGAATGCTAGGGATAATGTGTGTGACAACATTATGAATTTTTAGATCCAATTATTTTTCAATTGTTTTTTTAGCCTCCAAACTCAAAGACATGTAGATAGGATGGAATAACTGAGTGAAGAGATTCAAACAATGGTTTTGAACACCAAGGCCACATTCAGCATCACTAATGATGCATAACTCAAACAAATCATCAGCTACCATGTTCCATTGTATACCCTACTATAGTTGATACAAGAATGATTTTGGATTAGAATGCATACCAAATAGATATGACTCCTTTCACTAGCCCAATTGTGTAGATTGTGAATACACCTACCTATAAGCCACCTTTAGAGTTCTAATAAATTATAACATAGTATAAGGCTACTCAATCCTAGTCCAAGGACTCTTTCAGTCATCCTTTGGCTATGTCCATGCCACCACCTTTGAGTTAAGTATTGTATAGAGTACAAATTTTGAAAATTTTTCATATAATTTTGAATTGGGGAAGATTTAGTAAGATAAGTGGGGCCAGGTTGGTTGAAAACCCATAAAGGATATCCACTTGGTTATGCTATCCTATTGAAAACTGACAAAGTGCAATAGGTTGGTATGCTACTTAGTTAAAAACCCCAAAAGGAGGATAATTAGTGTGTAAGAGGTGAAAACCAAAAATAGTGCCTTGAGCGATTATTGTGACTCTTATTAGTCCAACCATTCCTTTGCCTCCCTATAACTTGTGCATTATTGGAAGATCCTATGACATTATCTTGAGATGAGACAATATTTTAAGTCTAGGAAAGTGTCGGTAGAAGAACATGGACTTTAAAGCTATGTGGGATATGTTTTTGATAATCATGTATTCTGCACTCATTTTGTCATTGTATAGCCTATTTTGTCTTATCTTCATGAGTTGTAATAAGCTATAATATGAATAGACTCCACATTTGGTACCAAGTATGAGAAGAATATGAATACTTATAAATTGGAAACATCTATATATACTTTTGTTTGTAATAAGAAGAGGGTTACAATTTTAAAAGAGATAAATAGAGATTATCTGGCTATAGTTACCTGTATGAGTTATTTTTATGATCCTCATGTGCAATATCATGTGTAATGTCTTGGTTACTTTTTGTCTAAACTATCTTGAATGAATTATTTTAGTTTATACAATATCAATTGTTTTTAATTTACTCAATAATGTAGAATAATTAATGCATCTTATGTTTCTATCATCCAATTTCCTATTTTTTATGATAAACTATTCTATGCACATGAAGTATCTCACAACTATCCTCATCCTTAGAATGTTTTGATGCTTCAAGAACCTCTACTAATATTCAAGTTTGGGTTGATCTTTAGTAAATGGTTT
Source organism: Torreya grandis (assembly GCA_037957365.1). Classification (NCBI taxonomy): domain Eukaryota; kingdom Viridiplantae; phylum Streptophyta; class Pinopsida; order Cupressales; family Taxaceae; genus Torreya; species Torreya grandis. Next base: position 108,566 of record JARHVA010001945.1, read on the forward strand.
TGGCATATTCCATATGATTAAATTGGTTACAAATAGCTTTCAGAATACTGCCTCAATAGGTTCTCTTAGTTTGTTGAATGGTCTATATTTGTTGAATCCTATGCATGGAGGATCTCTCTGCAAAGTGGGTGGTAGATTGGGTTGTGCATTTTGAACTGGTGGAGCCTTAATTATTTGCACATGTCATGACTCTATTATTCCATTACCCACCATATTCCTATTTTTAGTAAAATCTTTAGATTTTTCTATAGTATTAACTTGAATAGGTGTTTGATTCTGATTGGATGTTTGATCCTGTGAGTATATTTTCACTAGGCCTTTGGAAATAAGTGATTTATCAATCTACACACCCTTATCAATGATTTTTTTTAATGTGTTGGCATAATCAAGTCTTAGATTATGGGCCACCTGGGGGTGCAGAATTTGTGCAAAGATTCTAGCTAATCGCTTATCTAGAAAATTATGTTAAAAGTGACCAGCTAATGCTCTCCACCATTGTAGATATATCTTGAATTTTTACCCATCTCTTTTTATTTATTTACATAATTCAACCACTATCAAATCATGCTCAATTTTATAATAAAAATGGTTAAAAAAATTCTAATAAATTGTTAAAATTTGTCACTGATCCTTTAGGTATTTTTAGGAGCCAATCTAAAGCTTGTCTAGCCAAGCTATGTGGAAACAAGAATCACAAATATACATTATTTTAAGCTACCTCTTGGCATACCATGAAGAAGGCTTGAATATTTTCTCTAGGATCACCCTTCCCTTTATATTTATCAAACTTTGGTGGTTCAAAATGAGGTGGAAAAGGTACCTAAAGAATGCTCAAGTCAAACAAGTAAAGACATATCTCATCAAACTTGTATTTTTTGATCTAATTGCTTATTTCAAGCCTCATAAATATCTCCTTCATTTAATTCCACTCTTACATATTTGGTGCATTTTTTTGTGTAAGGTAATTTTTTTGGGGGGTATTTACCCTCCCTACATTGTCCTATAAGGGATATTGACCCTTTGCCTAGCATTTTGATTTCAGTTTATCCTTAGATGTGAATAAGTATAACATTGTTAGTTCAAAGGATTTTGTTGTCAATTATTAGATGCTTGATACTAATTCTTAATAATCTATTATTTTGAACTATAGGAAATTTACTATTTTTATGGTATTTGTTGTTAGTTTACTAATGGGCAATACCATTACTGGTTCATAGGGGAACTTGTTGTGTTTGGGAGGAACTTGGTAAAGTGTTTTGTAAAATACCCCAAACCTATGATTGTGATGGGTCTTTAACAACATGTTGTTGTGACTGGGCAAGAGTCTCATGATGGTTAAATAAAGTGTGCTCTATATCAATTGGAACTTGTTGTGAAGTATTTATGGGTTTATTTTGTTTAAGAGCAACAACAAGATCTACATCAAATGTAGGATTAGCTGCGTATTATTTCATTTGTTATAATGGTTTTTATTACTCTATGAAAGCAATATTATCTGATAAAGTTGTAGCTAAATAATCTTTTAATTCTGTGACAAGTTGATCAACACAGTGTTGACTAATTTGTTATATTTTGGGTGTAAGATCTTGAACAATTAGTTAGGAGTCCACAAGTGGAATTTTCCCTTTGTTAGAAGAAGAAATGTTTGGATTTTTGATATGAGTAAGAGGTTTATCTAGTGTTTTCTCCTATATGCAAACAAGTGTATGTAATTTATCCATTGGGAAATCAAGTGGAAGCTTAGCTCCCAATTTTATCAACATTAGGAGAGATTCATATTTATCCTCTATAGGTTGGTGTTCAAAGTAACCTTACTTGGATCTTACCATAGTTGGGACATCCTCACATAATGGAATGTTTTTCTCCATCATAAAAATTATCTTCCTCATAACTAGGGTCGTAAAACAACCCACTATGAGTATACCTTTACATATTTGAAAATCATTTTCTACATTTGTGAAGTGTTTTGAATTTTGGTTTTCAAATGTTAAGAGGTGTTTAGATTTTAATATTAAAAAAAATATAGGGTGGATTTGGTTCTATAATCATAAATTAATGGCATGATTTTTAAAAATTATAATAATAGAAATAATTCTTGAGAATACTAGACCTTGGTTGGTCAAAATCAGTCATTTAGAGGAATATATATCAACATTGGATATTAGGGTACAAGATAACACAAGTAAACCTAAGTTTGAAGTATTGCCATAAAAATACAAGTGATACCATGGTAGGTATTTATTAGTAAATTATAATAATTCTCAATTGATCCAAGAAGCTTTAGGATATATGATAACACACAAAATCATAAGTCTAAAATCAAAAATAAATGGGAAGCATAATGGTGCCTAATAGAAAATAAAGTTGAATGGTCAGAGAACTTAGAGCATGAATGAATTCAAGATAATATAAGTTTGAATAGGAATAGAATTATTAGAATATATACAATGGATTTTAAACCAAACAAAAAAATTCACCCAATTTACTCAAGCCAAGCACAAAAGGTGAACTACCCAAGCCTCAATTGTAGGTAAGAATTTAGCATAGTCTAATCATGTTTTGGGTTAGAAATTAGAAAGGTAAATTTTCAGATTTGGGATAAATGATATTATAAGTGATGAATATTCTATACCTAAATTAATATCATAATGACAATATTTAGAAACACAAACATAAATGATTTGATTTGTTGTATGAATAAAGCTAAAATGTTTTGAAGTAGTTTGACCAGTGTAACGCCTCTTGTTCAAAAGGTGGTGTATAAAAAGTGTATTATTTTAGATGTGTCACACACACACACAAATAGTTTTTTACACTCAAAAATATATGTAAGTAAACAAGAATAATAAAACACTGAAGTGTAAGTCTTATCCTAGAAATTGATAAGGTTGCTTTGTACCATTGGATTTCATCGATATACTCTTTATTGAGAGGAAACAAGTTGTAAATATAATAAATTTATATGAATAATAAAATTAGGTTTGTTTATACCCCCTCTTCTCTCAAATAATCATATGGTGACATGTAAATTTAGACTACTCACCCTATACATATAATACTCTATGACAAATGGGGCATATCTAAAAACTATAAGTTTTGATCAATTTATATGGTCCCATATGTGTGGATAACACTAGAGTGTAACACTTAATTTAGATCCAAGCTAATCATCTTGTTTTAAAAATGTTTTATACTTTTTATAACCAGTACATCCATCAAATTGTTCAGTGTAGTGCGATGTCTAGATTAGGCAATTATTTCAAGGTAGATATTACTAACAGAGTTAGTTTAACCGCTCAAACTAATGTCCCATAAATTGACCCTAAATTGTATTCCCCACTATGGAGAGAGGTTTAAATGATTCTAGGAGATAAAATCTCAATTCAACACTTTCCTAAAAAAATTATGGGGAGGTGATGAAATCCCGCTCACAAGCCAAGTGCAATGAAATAAAATAGAAGGAATTTAAAGGTCATTTAGGATCACACAAGTTACTCAGAGCTTGGGGAGTGCCTTTGTGACATTATTTATATGCTTTGAATAATAATAAAAAAAAATTAATAAGTAAATTTTGGTCACTTGATTTCCATAAAGGGGATGGGGGAGAGCATACATGCAAATTTTGGTTTATAAGAAAATAAAACAAATAACAAATAACAATCAAATAAATAAAAATATTTTAAGTTCACTTATTCTATGATTTTTATTCATTTTAAATCACTAATTTAAGTTTGAAATGAAGTTTTAATTTGTTTTTATATAGATTAAACTAGTAAAGTGTCTTAATCCTACAAAATAGAGTGTTAGTAGTCAAGCAAGGGTGTAGGATTTCAAAAATAAACTAAAACTTATTGTTTGAACTCACTAGATTTTAATACAGGGTGACCTCACCATTTGAGAGAGTGATCAAACCATTCCATAGGTCAATACCATCTTTCCATAGATTAATCCCACCATTCCATAGAAAGATAAACACACTTTTAATGACCTCACTAATTAACAAGACGAGTTCATCGATTTTAAATTAATCTTAAAAACATAATAGATATCTAAAATTTTGGTGCATGATGATAATTTTGATGATTATATTACCCCATCATTCTAAAATTCAATATCTCTAATATGCAGGAGGATCTCACCAATATATAAAAACACACAATGAATAGAAAATCACTACAGTCAATCTCATCATTTGTGCATGCAACCTCATTGCTACTTAGGATGACCTCACTGTTACACAAGATGACCTCATATTTGTTTAGGATGACCTCACTATTAATAGGGTAATCTTAGTTTTTGGTTTAGAATTAAAAAATGTGAAAATTAGAAGAAAAAAGAGCAAACTAGCATCAATATATGGTTTGAATGCATAATTAGAAGGATAAAGTGGTACATGAGATGCACAATACCACCGAGGGTTCCAAAATATAGATCATGATTATAAATTAGGTTATTTCATGTGTTAGTAATGAAAACCAATAATAAGCATAGAGAACCTAACATGATAATCCCACTCCCTCAAGGGGTGGTGTTAATGAAATCAAGAAACAAATATGGAAAGCAAGACAAGCAATACCCTCCCATAGTGTCTCTCCTTCTAAAACAATCCATAAACATGTTTTTCTCAAATTTGGTACTCCAAGTCTTTTTCAATGTGGATGGGAAAGTACATCCATCACCTATTCTATCACCAATAGCTTTGGCTCCTTGATTGATCAATTTGGGGGAATGAATGAAGTTATTCTAGCAATATTTTTGCATAGATTTTTTGCACTAAAAAGCTTGGTCTCTATTGAAGATATTTTTTCATAATAACATTGCACAAATAAAGATTAAAAGTTATGGCTATGGCTAATATATTTATAACTTTTGTATAAATGTTGAGAATCAACCATGACCTTCTATATTGAGATTAAGATGTGTGGCCAAGGATTAATTCAATTTTGGAGGACAAATCCATTAATATTTTGGAATAAGGGACCATTAATAAGGCATGGGTGGTCTTAAACCTAATATTTATCTCCATTAATGCCTAGTTCTTGACACCCTTTTAATGATGTCATCGGTGATGTCATGGCCCAAATATTTTGAATTATAAATTTCCAATAATAGATATTCAATAACTTTCCATGGATTTTCCACTTAAGCTCCTAATTTTTTTATTTTCTTAATTATTTTACTTAGTATTTTGAAATTCTTGGAAATTAGTCTCATGTTTAATCCAAATAGCCAAAAATGTCAATTTACTTGGTTGTAATTTGACTATAGTTGAATCAGAGGAAGGTGATGATTACGTACAAGGTATTATCCTAATTAGGATAATTTAGATGTGAATTGACACATGCGCATGACATGTGCTAATGAATCAGATAATTTTAGTGGTTCAAAACATCATTTTACTTGGTCACAAATTGAATTGAATTGAATTGGAAGAAGATAATGATTTCATAAAATGCATTTCCCCATTCAGGGATACATAAGCACAAATCTGCACGTACATGTGATGTGTGAGAATGAATTAGAGCATTTTAATGATTTTGGTCTAGATTGTACATTGTTTTAGAATGTCTTTAAGATTTGTAATTTTAGTATAATGGTGATAATAATTAGATGTCTACAGTTACTAATCAAAGAGGTAAGGTTGCTCAACCTATACCGCTACTTGTTAATATATAGCAGGTGCCTCCTAAGCCTAAAATCATGATAAAATCTAAGGGATATGACCTTGTTGACCAATTTAGTAATACACATACTAAAATTTCAATACTTGAGCTCCTAAAACAATCTAATGTTTACAAGGACATCTTATATGATACATTTCATGAAACTCAAATTCCAAATGATATTTAGCCTACTTATTTTGAATATATCATGAAATATCTCAAGAACAATTCCAAACTTATTACCTTTGATCTAACTAAATTACAATCTAAATATATTATTGATCAAGAGTTACCTTTATTCATATTAGTGTAAATACAAAATAAGGGCATCAAATGGATGCTCATTGATAATGGATCAAGCCTAAACATTTATAGTATTAAATTTATAACCACCATGGGAATTAACACCATTCTACTTCAAAATTTGACTATGCATATGAAAGGATTTGATAATTTACATAATCCTCCAATTGGTCAAATTACATTGGATGTGACAATAGAACCAAAAACTATTTTAGATACTTTTTAGGTAATGTCTCAATCATTGAATTATATTGTAATTTTGGGTAAACCTTCGGTACATTCAATATAATTTATCCCATATACACTTCATAAATGTGTAAAATTCATACATGTTGGGACTTTATTAATAATTCCCACTAATGATGAAACTTTAATTTTTTTTCAAAATGATACAATCTAAAACCAAAGGCATTCCTTCAGTGATACCACCTAAAAATGCATTCCTCTTGAGCATATACACACTTATGAAATAGGTGAGTCAATTACAATGGCTCATTCATATCAATATGTAAATAATATACCACATATTTCAGTGCACATAGATGCACATCAAGATCAAGAACCATTACCAAAACATCCTAAATTCAAGGATTATACACTTACACTTGTTATCCATAATGATGATGATAATCATATGCTTAGATCTAAAAGAAGTGGTGGTTTAGAATCAATGATAACACCTATGTCAATCACCATCATCCTCATGGATTATCTTGTATCTATGATGAGCTCTATTGGGGATCTCTAAAAACAAGTTTATATGCTTCAAATGCTCACTAATTAGCCTATTACACAATGTATACTTGAATATCCTTATCCACATGGTTTTGAATTACCATAATTTCCTATTTTTGGCACAATAAAGATCCACTTGAGCACATGTTAAATTATGTACATTATTTTGGTCAATGGTAAAATGGTGAAACTATTATTAAAGGTATTCCATATGATAATTTTTTATGAGGCTCAAATTTGGTTTTATAGTTTACCAAAGGGTTTCTTAACCACTTTGTTTCCTTCCAAGTACCAATTTTTTATCCCTTATACAAATAAGGGAGATAAATTACCAAATTAGCATCACATGAAAAAATGTGGTGTTTTTAATATTTATATGAGAGCTTTGCAAACCTTAGTTAATATAGGCCATACAATGTCCTCATCCTATGATAAATCCTCATGTGTATAGAATCAAAAAAGTGAAAATATCACCAGGATTTAACAATCATATTATACATGGGTGGTGTTTATTTTTGGCATAACCATATGGATCCTACAAAAAAGAAACCACTTGAAGTATAAAACATTTTTAAAAACTCAAATTTAACTTACAAGCCTTGAAAAAGGAGGTCACTTAGAAAGATTCCTTAGGAAACATAACAATACCAATTGCTTTTGGTCCTAAATTAATTAAAACATTGGTTTGGGTTATACCTACAACATCTCCATATGTATTTACACTTGAATCTCTTTGGATATACCAAATGGAAGCAACAATTGATGAAAATCAACAAGGCATATCCTTTTATCATGAAGAAAAATTAATACATATTTAAATTGATAACTTTATATCTTATACCACACATGAAAAACATGAAGAGGAACATGTTATGTACCTTTTCAACCTATCCAATCATGATGCAAAAAATGTAAAATATCCAAATTAAGGTTGAAAGGTTCATAGTGGGGGGAGATATGTATGGCCATCAATTGGATGGCATCATAAGATGATCTTTCCTCATCATCAAAAATTACAAATATATATATATATATAAGTCAAAAAACATTTTTGGCACCTACATGTTATATTGACTCATTGGTATCTACATGTTAGATCTATATTAAGGGATAGAATATCATTTACTCCTACATAAACATATATAGGCATACATAGATACATGATACACACCTGTTTTAGATGTTGCTCTTTCCTTCTACTCATGTCATATGGACATTAGGGGCATCCACTTCTTCAATATTGATATACACATGTTATATTATTCGATGATCACTCTAAATTATCATGTTTGAGCTTACATACATACTTACACATGCCTATTATCCATGATTATATATTACACATGGTACTTGATATGTTATGTACTTGACATTTTTTTTAACATATTTGATCCATGGGACACTATGACATTTTTATGTTGGTTGCTTATGGTTTTCCTTTATACACTTCTTTGAGTGTTTTGTCTTGTTATTATCTTGTTTGTTTGAGAATTTGAATAGGCTCCATTTTATGTGACCCCTATGCCTATGTTTACCTTCTTGTACATTTTAATATGTCATTTTTTATTATATGTACATCATAATATGTCATTCCTTTATTTTTGGACACTACACAAAGTCATTTCCATTATATTTTATGACATTTGAACATGCCCCTTGTTTGTTGTCTTCTTGGACCATTACCTTTTGATTTGATTTTGAATGCTCTTGTGTGTGTGTGTGTGTGTGTTTACTTATTGAGCTTATATTATTACTCTCTAAATGTTTCCATGATATTTATCATGTATCTTAGGCATATATTTGATCATGTTCTCCATACTTACACTAGTTCTCATATTCAGTGGGGTCATGTCATATGGATATGGCTTCCACACATTCACAATTTTTAGATCTAGTGGGGGCATGCTTTGGAAGCATGTTATCCATGTTCATTGAGTATTATGGTACTTATACCAGTTTGGAGATTCAATGGGGGCATGTCATATGCACATGGATTCCACACATTCACAATTTTTATATTCAGTTAGGGCATGCTTTGGATGCATGTTCTCCATATCTATTTAGCATTTAATACTTAAAATAGTTTATAGATTTAGTGGGGGCATGTCATATGGACATAGCTTCCACACATTCACAATTTTTAAATTTATTATGGGAATGACTTGGAATCATGTTCTCCATATTTATTTAGTATTATGGTACTTATACAAATTTGTAGATTCAGTGGGGGCATGTCATATGGACATGGATTTCACACATTCACAGTTTTTAGATTCAATGATGGCATACTTTGGAATCATGTTCTCCACATTCATTAAGTATGGTACATATATCAATTCATATATTTATTGGGGTCATTATTTTTAATCATGTTATCCATACTTACTTAGCTATCCAAACTAGCCAAAGCACACAATTATATGATTTAGATTCATATTTATGGTAGAATTTTATACATGGTACCATTGTTAGACATAGTTTCAGCATGAGACATTTCTAAGGTACATATGGTATAAAACATATGCCTAATATTTTAAAATACAAATAAATTTCAAATTCCAAAACCATTCCATGTACTGATACCCCATGAACTTTTACAGAATTTATCAAACCAATTTACTACAGTAGTTGGTTCACCTTTTTGGTATGATTGAGGTGATTAAATCACTCAATCTTGAAAAAATTATAGGTTGGATATAATTATATTATCCAACCTCACTATTTTATAAGTATCATAGGGTATCATAGTTGATATAATCTCAACTACCATGGGGTAACTCATTCTTACTCCAATATTGGGGGCATGTTCCTTCCAAACTCTCTCTATCGCTATCTATCTATCTCCTTTTATATATGCACTTTAAATATTTATCTATAGTTATCATAATTTCAATTTTAGATCCTTATAATGATACATATTGTTTAATTACAACATGCCAATAGGTAAGCTATTTACATTGACACACATGTGTACTTCTAAACCTTGTTCATTTAATTTCAATTTATTTCAAACAAGATTATATGCACTAATTTTACACTATAACATGTTCTTGGTTACAGGTCAGTCACCAGCAAATCAATCAAATTCAACTCAAAAAAATCATTAAAATTGAATTCAAGAAAAGATAAGGTGTGCATACACACCTTAGTACTTATTTATTTCTTTTAAATTAGAAATTCCATTACTAGATTAAAGTGGGGTAAATGTAGATGATACTTTTGTGATTACGTAGTACCTCATTTATATACACTTGTAAAATTCAAACCTTAGCTATTCATCTTAGTTATACACATGCTTTACTTTTACAAGCCTTACATCTACACTATTTTTGTGCCCCTTATCTTATCACTTAGTCTAGCCAATATTATATTGATGACACAGACATCATATCTTGCCTAAATGCTTAAAATGTACTTATCTTATACCTCTATAAGTTATAAGCTTATCCCTACTCTCATACTCCTTGAACACTAATGTCTAGGATAGTTGGTAACATCAATGTTACTATCCTACCTCGATGCAAGTGTCCATAGCCCTAAAGTCATCTAATTTACAAATGAAACATATTACAATGGTTAGCCTACATGCTTTAATGTGAGTTATCTCCTGATAGGATTGGTATAAATATAATATCAACCCTCATTCATTCCTCACTTAGTAGTCAAATAAAAGAGCCTTCAAGAAACATTCAATTTATAAAAAGTTTTCCTATTCTACCCTATTTTGATATAAGTCAAAGGAATATCCTAGCTATACATATAAAGTACTAAAATAACAATCATAAGGTCTTATTTTCAAAGTTACAAGCCAAGTCATTGTTGTACTTTCTTTACACATGTTTCATGATTCACACACAAGCCAATACATAAGGGATAACTACATGAGTCTAAGGCCCTATTTTGGATTAGTAGCTATGTAGGTAACACCTTTTGATAGTAGCAGCATTTTGGGTTATCTCAACATTGTGTGCCCACTAACCCATTATTACCTTAGTTCACATTAGAGATGGAAAGCTATGGGATTTTTATTTTAATGGGAGTGACAGTCAATGACCCAAATCTAAATGTACTAGAGTGAAGGCAAAGCCAAACACAAAAGCATCCATATGGTCACATATTATTTTAATTGATATTCTATATAGGACATTAGTGTCAAACCCAGATAGTAGCATCAAAACAATGATCCAGGGTTGACATAATTATCCAAAAATCCAGAGGTACCAAATCTAGAATCTAACAATTATTCTATAACTATCTTCCCAACTACTTTCAGCCTCTACCAAACCTAGATCTACATTAGCATCAGAACAAGATAAATGCATCACTTATTTGTCATTTATATATCTAACATAGTTATACTTTCCATTTATAGCTTATCTCAGTTTAATAAATTTAGCATATGGTACATCTAAGTTTATCACATTAATTGGCCTATTGTAGATCTGATATTCATCCTTGTGCCATATCATTTTTATATCCTTAACCATATCTACACAAGTAGGATCAACATCAAAACTAAGGTTAAACATAGTTTTACCTTTATGTTATGATGTGTAATTCAGTTATGATTTACCTTTGTCCAAAACTCAAACATTAGTATAAGTTAATTTGAAAGAGCACAAATTCTTAGTAAGTTGGTTAAAAAGTTCACAATAACAATGAATTATATTTAAAATTCAAGTTTGGAATAAGTGGAGCAAATGGCCTAACCAATGGAACCACTAAGTCACCACCCTTATATTGTAACCCTAATGTAATGACAACAAAATTTCACTTCTCAATTGGTTTTATGGTGTTTACTTCTTTTTTAAAAATTTTAGGTTTCAATGTTATGATGTAGGAAGAGGATATATATATATACAATGTATATGTCAAAAAAAATATTAAAATCAATTGCTAAAGACATTTTTATTTTATCATTTTTTTATTTTGAACAATTATTAGGTATATGCACCTTAATCAAAATAGTAGGGTGGATTCATGTGTGTACACATACATACATACAAACATATATATATATATATATGTATATGTATATGTATATGTATATGTATATGTATATGTATATGTATATGTATATGTATATGTATATGTGTGTGTGTGTCTATAGACACACACACACACACACACACACACACACACACACACACACACACACACACACACACACACACACACACACACACACACATTTATATAATATTTATTTATTAAACAAACAAATAAAAGGAAAATAAATCAAATCAAATAAAATAATGTCATGTTTATTATGGTGGGTGGGGGCATCATACCTAACACGGAGGCTATTAGAACCACCTCCTCAAAGGGATACAACCAAGGGCACCGCCCCTGACCTACCATTTGGGCTACAAGTATCTGAGCTCAGTCGATCTTATCTTTAGAGCAGGCATTTCGCTGGCCCACCCCTTACCCCCTTATTATTATTATTATTATTATTATTATTATTATTATTATTATTATTATTATTATTATTATTATTATTATTATTATTATTATTATTATTATTATAGAAGGATATTTGGGCACAATATGGATTTAGCTATGCAAATTCAAACCCAAATATCAAACTACTTAATTATAGTCTAGAGCCATTAAGACCTAAATGTGATTAGATGAATAAACTATTCAACACTGCACTTAAATCCTAAAGCTAAATACTCTAAACCAAGATCAAATGGAATAAAAATACAAGATGATGAGATTGCTTACCTTGACTCAAAATATTTACATATTGATGTTTCTTGATCAATTATTGTTGATGATTGATTTATGGACAAGGATTCAATGCTTGGTTGCTAGTTTGACATGAAGACTTTATAAGCTTCCTAGATTGTTAATTGGGCATGAATATGGCATGAGAATTCAAGTTGGATATAAATTTGAGGAGAGGATTGGTTTAAATAGAAAGAGGATGGAAATATCTATGGTGGAGATTGGAAGTTGGGGGAAGGCGATCAAGGGTTGAGTATTAAAAAAAAATTAAAATTCCTTGAAATCCTCTAGATTTAGAGGCTTCTAGAGATGAAGGGTTAGAATAGAGAGGATTATAGAATCCTCTTAGGGATTAATTAGGCTTAGGGATGGATTAGATAGGATTATATGGGTGATTATGGACTAGGGGTTAGGAGAGGTTATGAGTAGGCTAGTGTAGGTGGGTAGGTGGGTCGTGGGAATTTAAAATTTTCAAATAATAGGTAAGTGGGTTTAGATTAAGATAAAGAAATGATTAGGTGAATTAATGATGAATTCTAATAGAATAAGGTTAGTATATGAATAAATATTGAGAGGGGACATTAGATTAATGATTAGAAAGAGGGGATAAATTAGCAAGATAAATTAGAATAAATGAGATTAACAGAATTAGTGTTGACTAATAGTAATATTAATGATGATAATGTAGGTGAGTGAATTTAGGTGCATACATTTTGCCTCTCTTTGAAATGGAATTATGAGTAAATAAAATTCAAAGGAGTAATAGTGTTTCAAAGAAAACCCATTTCATAGAAGAATGTTAGTATATGTGATATTCGTGGATATGATGCTAGTGACTATGATGCCCCCTCAAGGGGACATGCGAGGAAGAATGAGATAGATGGCCACTCAAAATAAAAAATGATGGGTGGGAGTGACAAAGAGATAAGGGGATGGGATGTGACATTGATATAGATGATGAAGAAGATGAGTTTGACTGGATCAATGAGCTACAAATTAATGGTGCCCATGGAAAAGACACAAGCATAGGGAGGAGAGATGACTGCATCATGGTTGTCGACACATCCCAAGAAGGAAGCAACCGTAACATGATGATTATAATATTACAAAGGCCACAAGATTTAGACATATCCCAGGCAAATATGCATGCATGGGAGAGCTATAGGCTAGGATAAGATGATTATTTGATAAGATTAATGATGGGTATATCTCAAGGATAAAGTTGATATTTATGATGAAGGTGATGATAAATAGGAATTGATATGAGAGTGACCAATAGATATAAGAGAGAGAGTGACCGAGCTATCCTTGGGCACTAAAAATGGCCAAGTGTTGCATACATAGTCTAGAAATACCTCAGGCCAATGTAGTTCTTACTTGAGGATAAATGACAATGATGGAATAGAAGATGATGATGATGATGACTATGATTATATATTAGAGTATGATTGTAGTAATTATAGGATATGACTCAGATGATGAGAGGAAGATAATAAATTGGATGTTAGTTAAATAGATTATGAGGATTAGATTAGTGATGGGGATAATGATGATTAGATGATCAAACCATCATAACTATCATAAGGCTCATCGTAGTTTAAGAAATCCAATAGATATAGCACTTAGTAGTTTACCCCATGATATAAGCATGACCGAGAGGATTTTGGGCTAAAGTGCATGGGTAAATAATAAACTCTACATCATCAAGGGCACCTAAAAGCATTGTCATACCTTGGGTAACCTCATAACATCCTTGTTCATTGCCTAATAGACAAAAAGAGACATGATACAAGACATAGACAAATATCAAACAAGCAAATATATACATGATAAAATTCATACAAACAAGTCAGCCAATAGATAAGCAACACACACAAGTATCTACATGCAATGTCACAATGTCTTGTCTAATGATGGGATGAGTGATTGGGTGATGGGTTTCACAAATTTAGTTATGATGGGATGTTGGATGAAGATGTGACTTAGATTTAGGATAAACTAATAATAAGTATTTGGAGGGAGATGGATTAGGATGAGGATAAGGGGTTGGAAAAGTGATGAAGTGTGATGATGTTGTCAAATATAAGAGTGGTTAAAGGAGGTGATTTATAAAGGTGGTGAAGATTAAGATGACCTAGGATTTCTAAAGACAAAATCTTGCAAGAGAACAATGGGTATGTGGTTCCCAAAATGATTATTTCATAGAACGAGGTTCAAATTACTTCCAAAAAGAAACCATAAATGGGGGTTAAGATGATCCTTCAAGATTTAGTTCCATGGCATTCATTAAACCTTGAAAGTATAATATTGATTATTTGACCCTTCCATAATGATAATGTTAGTGAAATGGTGTGAACCATAATCTTAGGAGTAGCAAAGGACAAATAGGGATGAGATTCATCATGAGGCTAAAATGAGACATACTTGCCAAAGAGTATTTTGATGGGGGTGATAGGGTAGGGGATAATGATCAGGATGTGATGGGATTTGGGGGACATATGTATGCCAAAGATGGATAAGTGGCTCTAGAGGTATTTCCCAACAAACATCCCCATTGCTCCACAAGTGATGACTTTGTATTTATGCTAACAATATTTATCTCTTATTAATGTATAATATCCTATAGTGGATTCCCACCATTAAGACTAGGATCAAGAATAGATCAGTTTACCATCAAGTTATAAACCAATTTTCATCATGGTACTTGACCAAGGCACCAAAAGACTAGTTTTCACCATTGGATGGATTTTTATTTTTTTAAAACTTTAAGGAGATGTGATGGAGTGGATGGAGTGAAAAAGGATATGTCCTCAAGAGTGGGGAGTCATAGATGGAGGATGGTAAATCTTATTAGGTGTAAAAATGCTTCATATACATGATGTTCATCGGATCATCCAACTCTTCACCATATAATGTGTTCAATTTATATGCTCCAAATCCAAACTTGGCAATAATGATATATGACCCTAGCTAGTTGGCTTCAAATTTGTCTTTCTTGTCCCTATCAGAATTAGTATTTTTTTTTCCTTCAGGACTAGGTCACCAACCTCAAATTATTTGGACTAGATTTTCTTATGATATTGGCCATTCAGTCTATTCTGATATGCTCATAAGTGATCAAGATCTTTTTATCACTTCTCATCTAAGATATCTAGTTCATGTAGTCACTCTTGTCTAAAGTTATGGTCAATAATATTATCCTTTAATGAGAATATAAGGGAGGAGAGATCTAATTCTACTATCAATATTACTTTTATCCCATATACCAAGGCATGCATAGTAGCCCCAGTAAGTGTGTGGATGCTTCCATGATAAGACAAAAGTGCTGGATATAATTATAGGTGATAATTCCTGCCTGATTGATTGAATTTTTTCTTAAGGATCTTGATGAGGGTCTTATTTTTTGCCTCATTTTGTCCATTCCCTTGGGGGTAATAGGGAGAATAAATTTTTTTTTTGATGTTATACCTCTAACATAAGGCCTCAACTTCTTGATTTTTTAATGATTTGTTGTTATTTGAGATGATGTTGGTAGGTATGCCAAAGTAGTAAATAATCTAATTGAGGATGAATTTGGATATTTGGAGGCCTATAGTATAGAGCAGTGACATCTCTTCTACCCATTTAATGAAGTAATCTATTATTGTGATAATAAACTTGTGACCATCTGATGATGTCAGATTAATCTTATCAATCAAATCAAGGCCCCGTATGTAAAATGGCCATGGACTCATGATGGGATATAATTTTTCATGGGTGAATGAATAATAATCCCATGTTTTTTATAGGAAATGCATTTCCACAAATACTAACAAGGATCATATATCATGGTTAGCCAATAATACCCAGTCTAGAGTAGTTTCTTGGCCAGGGCCATTCCATTGATATACCTACCATATATACCATCATGAAACTCCTTGATCATATGAGAGGCCTCTTTTGATGTTAGAAATATTAACAGAGTCCTATCATAGACCCTATGATAAAGTGTACTGCCAAGGATTTTATAATGAGAGGTATGATAAATAAAGGTTGTACGTTGGTGGTAGTTAAGGTTAAGAGGGAGGATGTTATCATGGAGGTACATGTAGATGTCATGGTACCAGGGAAGACTGAGATCGTAGATTACACAAATTTTTAAAGGAGTTATAGATTTATGTGCAAGTAAAATTAGATGTTCAATAAGAAAATTCCCTTCTAAAACATCATCAAGGAGGTCAATAAGGGAGACAATAGTGGTCATTGAATCAACCACCTTGTTACTCCCTCATGACACTTATTCAAATATTATGGACTAGAAATTATGCTTCAATTGATCAAATAACTACTTATAAGGGATAAATTTCTCATCCTTTGTCTATAACTCATCATAGACCTATTTTATAATCAGTTATGAGTCACTAAATACTTAAAAATGTTGGATATTCAAATGAATGGCAAGGTGAAGGCCGGATATCAAGGCCTCATATTCTAAAATGTTGTTGGTGTATGGAAAGGTGAGGTGGAAGGATTTTGGTACGAGGTCACCTTAGGAGGTGATGAGGAGGATGTTTGCCCCTAATCCATGTATAGTGAATGAGCCATCAAAGTATAATGTCTAGCCACTTGATTATGAAGTGCTCATTATAGACTCATCTAAGAAGTTTTTATAAAGGATTCAGCCACTTCAAGTGGTGCCTCAGCTAATTGATCTAATATGACCTATCCTTTTATGGAATTTTGATTGACATATTCAATTTCAAACTCACTAAGCAACATGATCCATTTAGCATTCTACCAATAAGAGATGATTTAGATAATAAATATTTTAGGGGATCAACCTTGTCAATGAGCTAGACTTGATTATTTAGCATGTAGTTTTGGATCTTTTATGAATAAAAAATCATGGATAAGCATTCCATTTCAATTCAAGTATAGTTTATCCCATAAGATATTAATGTGTGACTGAGATAGTAAATAGCTTGCTCCTTGCCTTGATCATTGTGTTATGCCAGGAGAGCACCTATCGCATAAGGAATTGTTGAAATATATAGGAATAAGGGTCTCCTCAAGATAGGGGTGATAACATAGGTGGGTTCACCATCTATTTTTTGAGATTATAAAAATCTTATTGGCACATTGAGTTCCAATTAAAATTAGTCCCCTTATTTAAGAGACGAGCAAAGGGGTGACATCTATCTACAAGCTAAGAAATAACACACCGAATGGCTTGTAATTTTCCCTAAAGACTTCTAAGCTACTTTAGATGGAAAGGTAGAGGAATTTATGCAATTGCTTTTACTTTGGATAGGTCTACTTCTATGCCTCTTATAGAAACTATAAATCCCAATAGTTTTCCTAAAATAACACCAAATACACACTTCTTAGGATTTAACCAGACTTTGTATTCTCATAATCTTTCAAATATTATTCTTAAAATAACATGGTGTTCAGACCTCAAGTGAGATTTCCTCAAAATTTCATCCACATAATATCTAACTATGTTGTACACGATGTCTTGGAAAATGACTATCATGGCCTATTGATAAGTTACACCAACATTTTTAAAGGCTGAAAGGCATGACCTGATATCAAAATATTCCTCATGGAGTGATCAAAGTTTTTTTTTGTTGGTCCTAAATTGTAATTTTAATTTTATTATAACCTAAGAAATTGTTTATGAGAGATAGCATTTCATATCCAACGGTTGAGTCCAAAATCATGTTGATGTTTGGAAGGGTAAGTCATCCTTTAGACATGCCTTATTTATGTCTCTAAAGTTTGTGTAAATCCAAAATCTACCTTATTGCTTGGTCATAGGGAAAATATTATAAATATAATCAAATTAATTTATAACATGGATGAAACCAGATTTAAAGAACTTTTTTAGTTCCTCTTTGACTAATAGGGCCACTTTGGGGTGCATCTCTCACAATTTTTATTTGATCAGTTTAGCATTGGGATGCATAACCATGTTATGTAATACTAAAGAGGGGTCTAGTCTAAGCATATACACATAACTCTATGAAAATATGTCGATGAATTCTTTGATTAATTTGATAATAACATCACATTCCTTAGGTGTCAAATATGCCCCTAGTTTAACTATTTTGGGATGTTGTTCCATCCCAATATTGAATTTTATTACTTCCTCAATAAGAGAGGTTGATTGATCTTGTAGGTAGGGAGGTAATGATATTTTTGGAACATCCGAAGCAAAATAATCTAGTAGCTCTATATCAATATCAAAGTATTCTTCTGATTCAAATGAGACATGTGGGAGTTAATCTAGTTCTTTAGGAGGCTCTTCCTCTTCAAATTTATCTTTGTCACTTTGATCATGGGGTGCTTGTTGTTCCTCAAAATATGAAAATTGATAAATATTTATAGAAAATCCCATTTTATGATCACCAGATGGCATAAAGTCCTAAGCTCCCATATATTCCAAGATTGTGTCATCATTTTGAAATGTGTAAAAAGAGGAAACCTATTTTTTATACCAGTCGATGGGTGATGGATAGCAAAGGGAAATGTTGATGGTGTAAATGGTGGTATCAAGGAAGAGATTGGTGGCAACAAGCTCCTCAAAGCAACTAGAAATGAAACCTATCTCAATGTCTTCATCGGGGAAAGACTGTTCAAAGATCAGGAGAGTATCCATAATGATATTGTTTAGGTCATCATCAAATGGTCTATACCCTAGACCAAGATACTATATATATTCTTGAACCATGATGGGTTCAAGTCTTCCTTTCTCTTATTTTCCTAGTCATTTTCCTTTATAAATCATATTTTCCATCATCTTCTAGACACATGGCTATTATTTTCTTGGAGAGTTAAGGGCCTCATTATCTAGGTTTAACCATGAGTCATCTAATTCTTCAATATATTCCTCAAATAGTAATCCTACACTTGATAAGGTCATTGGTCTGAACTGATACCTTATTGGATTGAGCTTTCACATGGACGGTGACCCATAGCTATATGAGGAGAGTGATAAATTTCCTATGCAAAAGGTTTTATATTCATACTCTCCACAACTCATGGATGTGATTTTTAAATGGGTGACTTAAAGTAGTAGATATAATGTAGATACAAGCTAATCAAGGGGGATGTACTTGGTAGCTATTGGACTTAAGATGGAATTATTTATGTTAAGATAGGAATATGATGACTAATATATCTGACATCTATGTAGGTGATTGATTACTCTAGGGATGGTGACTTCCATACCAGAGTGGGGGAATTTGAGACATAAATATAAAGTATATGTAACAACCTGCATTTCATGGATCCATAGATGTTTGAGAAGCATATTATAAGGCAAATCTACATCCACAACATGGACTAATATTTGGGTACTACAAGGCCCATAACAATGGGAAGGTATATAGTCCCTATAGATGGCCTCTCATTATCATCATAGGATTTGATCATAATTAAGGTGGGCCCTAAGGATGCTTCCAAATACCCTAGTTTTTTCAAGAAGTCAATATTGCATAAATTTAACACTGATCATCCATCTATGAGTACCCAAGAGATACAGTGGTGGGATATATATACTTCAATGAATAATGGATAATTATGGTGATGGCCAATTGGAGCCATGTCCTAGGCACCAAAAGTAATATGTTTCAAAGGGCATAAATGTCCCACTAATTCCTATAATTGATTGTTATCCAAGTCACTAGGGACCTTAAGATCATTTAGGACTTGATTTAATATCTCCCAGTGTAAAGCAGATGTTTTAATAAGCTCCATTAATAATTTTTAATGTTGGTGTTTTCTCAAGCTACTAAATGATGTCATAAGTATTATAATAAAAACTTGAAACATTTTTAGAAACACTCCCCTTTTAATTAGTAGATGAGGTAGATGGGTCCTTAAGTGGTGCCATAGGAACTAAAATTTTATTACATCTAAGGGTGACAACACAATCAATAGTGACCTGATTAATTTTTAAAATGGTGGATGGAGGTGGAGTGGACTCTTGGGGGTGATGGATTTTAATTGTATTGATATAATGGTATGGCATGGCATGGTAGTCTATGTAGTTGGAGGAAGAGCCTTGACCCTAGTATCTTAGTGGTCTCTTATTTCTTTGATCATGCTTGGGAAGTGAGTCTTTGTAAATACCTAGCTTCCCACTTGTGGATTGGTTTAGAGAATTCTCTCTTTATATTTCAATGTCATGCCATTCAATCAATTCCTAAATATAGTACTTCAATTACATACATATTTCTATATCATGACCTTTAAACCTATGGTATTTAAAAAATTCATCTTCATGGTACTAATCTAGTTTTAGTTGTCAATCATCCATAGGTCTAATTTTGGGAAGGGTGATCATATTAGTAATAATTAATTGATCAAGGACTATTTAAATTGGTACTCCCAAGCTAGAGAGTGGTATATTACCTGTCTGAGGCTTTGGCTTACCCTACAGGACTTAGATGGAGGAGACATTTTGTTATTCTATCTCTTCTTTTGAACTAATTACAAATGTTTTTTATAATTAGTCACCCCATCTCCCATGACATTCTTATTTTTATAAAAGACATTTGACTTTCCTAAAAATGAGTTGTCTTAATTTTGGTTGTGTTCATTTTGGGAATATAACCTAATTGTTCCTTTTTCAATTTACATCCCTTTCTCAAAAATTCCATCAAAGGTCTTAGCACACTAGACTTTTAGCTGATACTTGAGCTCATCATTAAGATTTTCTAAAAATATCTTGGCCAACTCTTTTTTAGGTAATGTACATCTTAAGCAGCTTGCTAAACTTCTCCATCTTTGTGAGAAGTATGCCAATCTTTTTTTCTTCTTTGCTTGGTGTTATAGAGGTCTATTATAGATATGTCATGTTCAATGTTTAATGAAAAATGTCTAAAAAATTATTCCATTAAGTCCCCAAAGCTAGATATAGACCCCCTATGTGGGTGCATAAACCATTCTAAAGTGGGTCCAGTAAAACTTTTTGTAAATAGCCTCAATAAATAGGCATCTTCATATTCTATTTCATGGCAAGACACATAAAATTCTTGCACATTATCTCTAGGTTCCCATTTCCCTCAATATTTTTTGAATTTAGGTACTTCAAAGTGTGGAGGGAAAGGTATTTGCAATATACTCGTGTCTAAGGGTAAGGAAAAAAAATCTTCATACTTGTATATGAGATCTTATGAGCATGGGTTTATTTTTTTGAGGGTCTCCTTCATCTCTCTCCACTCTTGTGTGAATGTAGGGTCTACAAGAGGATTGGTGGTTTGATTTTGACTATTTTGGGGGATATGGGTGTTTTGAGTGTTATGAGTGTTTTGAGTATTATGGACATTTTGGGTCTCTTGGGTGTGTTGGATGTTATTTTTATATGGGGATGATGGACGTTGGTTTTGATCATGGAGTAAGAGGTTAATTTTTTGGGTAAGCTGGTTTAAGTTTTCCTCTAAGAGAGCTTGCCTCCTATTAGCCTCAATACGATTATTACAGAGCAATGTTGGGAATTCTTCTTCTATAAATACATGGTCTAAACCTCCTGCTTATTAGGCATTTAATTGGTATGTACATTTTGACATGGTATGTTAGGATAGGTTAGAGGATAGACTATATTTTTTAGGAGGCTTCGGTCAAAATTTGAGGGTAATGTGCCCCCTATTTCAATGGCACGGGCTAACACATGATCATGGTTTTCATAAAGGTATCAATAAATTAGGTTCCTAACTTTGTCATTATAGATGGGATTAAATCATTCATATTCTCTTCTGGGGGTATGTATATCACTATGGGTATCATCATGATCTCACATTAGATCAAATAGATTCCCCAATGGGTCAAAGTCTTGATTAGAAGCTTGTCCAATCCTAAGCTGGGCATGGGTGTGGGTCACCATTTTGAAAGAGATATGTAATGAAGTGTGGTAAATGAAGTGGAAGTGCTCAAATACTATCTTTGTTTAGGGACCAAATATACTAGTGGTCAAAGAGAGTGATGTGATGATTTTTAGAAAGGGATAAGGTGACTAAGAATTACCAAGAGACAAAATCTTGTAAGAGACCAATCTAGTAAAGATGAAATAAAGTGATGGGATAAAACACCTTGTCTACTAGCAAAGGGATAATTTGATGGATTTTAGGTGAAGAAGGTACTTGATAGAGATGAAGGATGGGTGCTAGATTAAGATCTTAATAAGACTATGTATATTGATAATACCTAGTTTAGGGATGTAGGAAGTGACAAATGATAATTAAAGAGGATGTATGACCATTGGAACTTAGTTTCAAGATGAAATATAGTATTTAAAAGTGATTTGGGATAGATATGGAATGGAAGATAGAGGATGTGGGATGGAAATTTATATAATGGTTATTAGGTGAATAAAATATATGGTAGTTATGGGATAGCATGATATGAAATATAGGATTGGATAAAAGGGATTATAGGAGTTACCTAGAATATATAAATAGGTACTAGATGGATGCTTGATGTGAGATGATGTGTGGGATAAGAAGTAACAAATGTGGGATATGTGATATATAAAAGATAGGTAATTGATATAGGATGGATGTGGTATAATACTAGTAGATTAGAGGGGGAATGAAAGATTAAGGTGTGGAGGATATGAGATGAATATGGAATGAATGCTAGATATTCAATGATGTATGGGATAAGATGTATCAAATGTGGAATGGGTGAACAAAAATGGGGAGATGATAGGATGGATATGTAGATGAAATATTTAGTAAGTAAATATGAGATGAAGAGATTATGATTATTAACCAAAAGCTTTCTAAGGTGTCACACACAAAATAGGGTATGGCCAACTCAATTTTGTAAATAATACAGGTCTAACATAATACTCAAATAACACACATAATTAGGGATCCTAAATTAGTCAACTAATAAGGGTGTGTAACCTAATTCCCACACCATCCAATAACTTCATGGATGAGTCTACAGGGCAATAACCCATTATGGAATCTACCAATCCCTCTCATCCCTTCTCACACATGATGGCTAATTCAGAGATGATATTGACTCTTAGAGTGGTACACATATTATGATCAAAGTTTTCTAATATAGGTATACATAAGGGTTTCTAGGTCCATCCCCTATATAAATGCAGGTACAACAAGGCCCAAGTCCATATAGGATGTTATCTGACCACCTTGTTTATTAGAGCTTAACCACCCCTCACTCCATGAAACCCTGTATGGGGATTTCCTCTTAGGTGTATAATGATAGCTCTCATAATTTTTAGACTCCATAAAAACATAGATTTTTGTTAGTGTGTGGTGATGAAATCCACATCACCAACCCCTATATGCTAAATCCATGCATGGGGATGAATTCCACATCATGTGTTATCCTAAACTCATGGGGATAATAAACAATCAAGAACGACATGATTAATTAATAGATTAATTACCTACATGTGAGAGGCACAAGTATAATCAATTATACATAAGTCAACAGGTGCACATAAGAAAGTATATGCAATGAAGAAAATTTACACAAAAAAGATGTATATATAGGAAGAAATAAGATAATATATGATGGGCACCCCTTCCTGCAATCACAAAGGTTAGAAAACAAAATGGGGTACTTTGGTATTGAGGGGTACTACACCAAAGGGTTAGTATTTTTAACTTGAATGATTAGGCCTACAAGCACACTAAAATGTGTTAAAAATTAGATGGATGATTAAAAATAATGTTTGTGTTTGATTTCAAAATTAATCATACTACAAAACAAATTATTAATAGTTTGCTTGATTTTAATCTTCGGCCAATCATTCTGAGGTAACCTACAATGAGAAAGTGTTAATAGTTTTGAAAAATTTTGATTTTTATCTAGATGTTGAAAATTCCACTCTTTTTATTATTTTGATATTGTAGGATAACTACAAATAATCTTATTTAATATGATTTAAATCATTAGATTATAAACATCAATAAGAAGACTAGCCTAAAAATTTAACATGTAAAATTAGTACTATAACCCCTTAATAAAACTTTTGACCATAAATACAAAGGAAGATTTGCATGACTATTTACTCAAATGAATAAAATATAGTCAAGACCACAATAATTTATAGCACAAACTATTATTAAAAGGAAAAATCCTTAATTTGAATTAGAGGTTTATGTTTTCACTGAAAATTTGAAAACATTAACTAAGGTCAAGACACAAAATTTCAAATTTGTGCCATAAAAAGCTCACAAAGCTCGAAGTCATAAAAGAAAGCTTTGACTATTAGTTCCAATCTAGAATCTTTAGGATTTTATTTTTTTTAGATTTCGATGAGTAACTCAAGTAGGATGGATGGCGAGCTTGAACAAGATAAGAAGGATGGAAGTTTTTAAGGTGTGGCATGTTGAGGGAACTCGATCTGTTAGATGAGAAGTAGTAAGAGCATGAACAAAAATAAGATGGTAAGTTGTTAATAGTGGAATACTGACATCAGAGCTCATTAATATCTTTATAAGGTAGTAAGTAAATGATAGACCATGGGTGCAGTGTTGTTGAGTATTATTTATGGAGAAAATATAGACATGATAAAGGTCAAAGAGAACCATTTAGAGAAAGTAAAAGCTAAGCTGGAAAATTCAGAGAAGGCTAGGTACGAGAAGAAAAACATAGATGTAGTGGAGGGAGAAGATGATAAGTAAGTAGAGTCTAACCAAAAAATATCTTCAAAATTAGATGTTCAAAAGAATAATGGCCTCAGTAAGACACAAGGAAAGAAGAAGAAATGAGAATGTTAGAGATAGAAAAATAAGTTGAATAAGTTAAGAGATCTAGTAAAAGTAGAGACAGAGAAGAATAATCTAGTAAAACTTGATGCATAGTAGAATAATGCCCTGAGTAAGATAGAAAAAAATAAGTTGAATAAACTAAAATAATTAAACAATAAGAAATCAGAGGATGAGAGAGATAGTGTAGAGAAAGCAGGGACAAAGCAAAAAAATCTAGAGGAAATAGAGATAGATGAGGAAAAGAAGGGCCAAAAAAAGAACTGTAAGAGCAAGACTAGGAAGAATGATATTTTCTAGTTAATAACGATTAATCTATATTTCAAGGTTACTCCTATATATTACTAGGTTGTAGATTTTACTAAGATTAGAAAAATTCTAATTTCATAAATCTCACCTTTACCCTGCAAGATATTAGTTTAAATAATATAGAAAAATAGTCTATAAATTTAAAAGATAAGTAATAATGCTAAATATCAAAATTATAATTTAATATTACAAAACCAAAAATAGGAATCAATAATATGAATAGAAATAAGTGGTTTTTTTTTAAATTTCCTTTTACCTTGGGGTTACAATATTTTTAAGGATTTTGAGCCACAATCTTTCTTCAATCTCACTTGAAAAGGCAAATGTCAAGCACTCCAAGCACACAAGGTTAATCCAAATAGAATCCACTCCCACCGTGGTCACCAATTTGTATAGATATTTTTGGGCACAATATGGAGTTAGATATGTAAATTCAAACCCAAATATCAAAGTACTTAGTTATAGTCTAGAGCCATTAAGACCTAAATGCGATTAGATGAATAAACTATTCAATCCTACACTTAAATCTTAAAGTTAAATGATCTAAACTAGGATTAAATGGAATAAAAATATAATATTATGATATTACTTACCTTCACTTAGAAATTTGACATAGTGATGTTGTTTGATCAAAGATTGTTGATGATTGATTCATACACAAGGATTCAATGCTTGGTTGCTAGTTTGACATGAAGACTCTATAAGCTTCCTAGATTGTTAATTGGGCATGAATATGGCATGAGAATTCAAGTTGGATTTAATAGAGGAGAAGAGTGGTTTAAATAGAAAGAGGAGGGAAATATCTATGGTGGAGATTTAAAGTTGGGGGAAGGAGATCAAGGGTTAAGGATTAAAAGGAATTTAAAATTCCTGAGAAGCCTCTATATTTAGAGGATTTTAGAGAGGAGGGGTTAGAATAGAGAGGATTATATAATCCTCTTAGGGATGAATTATATGGGTG
>JARHVA010001945.1:140000-145000 GCA_037957365.1 Torreya grandis
TGTCATCCAATCTCCCCATACCTTTTCATCCCTTCCCCATACTTCCATCAACTCACATTGAATTTTGGGAGGAGAGAAAAGTTTAGCATATCCCAATACAATCCCACTAACCTTGCCATTAATGGCAAGTTGGGAAGGCTCTATGACAAGTCACCTCATCAACCAATAAAAAATAATATTAGGGTTAATTAAACCATATTAAACACAAACCATGTGGATGCTCCATTAAACCTTCATTGTAATGTCACCTACCTTAATTAATGAGGTAAACATACTTCCCTCACAAGCCATCAACCTAAGTCGATGTGATAAACATCAAAGAATATAAGTCACTTTATATCATACCAAAACTAATATAGTCTTTTTAAAACTTAAGCCACAAAGCCTTAGACAACAATGTTAGGTCAAATGGGGGAGTTAGGGTATCATAGGTGATAAGGGATTCCAATGGGATGGTTAGGTCTAGGTAGTTAGTTAAGTTTAGGTACAAATTGGGTAGGTCGATTGGGTTAAATGGAGAATAGAAAGATTTAGAAAACCTATGAAAATAAAGAAAGAAGATGTGAGTATGAGAAAGGTAGCAGTCAATAATAGAAACTAAAATAATGAATAATAATGATAAGTAACAACCCATAATGAAATTGATAAGGTACGATAGACAAAACATACACAAAGACTATAGTCAACTAACACATAATGGTAATTAATGACCAAATAAAATTATCTAAAGGATAATCAATAGTAGTATACCTGTCAGTCATATATAGATGTGCTCAAAAACATTATTCGAGGATTATAGTCTCCATGACCTTGCCTAGCTTATAGACAACCTGTAGCCACCAAAATGGTAAAAATGCATTTGTCTTAATCCATTAAATACATATAGATCATAGAATCATTAACAGTAGAATAATAATAAGTCCATCAAATAATTAATCATAAGATAAGTATGTGGCTATCACTACTAATATAAGTACCACATAATCCAAATAAACAACATCTAACCAATTTAGTATCAAATAATAAAGTAATAATAGCACCGTATATATGAAAATGTGGGATCATGACATCCTCCTCCCCATGGAAAGGAGTCATCTTGGTGACTTAATAAAAAATCCAAGTATAATATTGTTTGAAAACATGAGCATCTTCCCAAGTGGTGTTTATTTTGTTGATATGATCCCATTGTACCAAAACCTATTATATGTCCTTGTTACATAGCTTAACACTATAATGGTCCAAAATTCTCACTGTTTCTAGCTAGATCTTTTCCTCTTCCATGACTTGTATATGATTCCAATACAAAACATGATATGAATCAGGTATATACTTTCTCAATAATGTAGCATGAAAAATATCATGAATCCTTGAAAGAGAAGGAGAGAGTGTTATTCGTTAAGTAGTAGGACTGATCTTTTCCACTATGTCAAAAGGTCCAACAAAACATGGTGCCAACTTAGAATCCTTGCCAAATTTAATATAACTTTTCTCCTGTCTAACATGCAGAAAAACTTTGTTCCATATGTTGAATTCCCATGGAGTTCTCTTAATATTTGCATAGCTTTTCTGTTTGTCAGAGGCTACCTTTAAATTTCTCCTTATTATTTCCATCTACCTATCATATTCCAATAATAAATCTAGCCTATTAACTACCCTATTTTATAAGCTATCCTAGCCAATAGGTGTTTTGTACTTATGTCCATATAAAGCCTTAAAATGGCCCATCTGTATAGTTGAATGGTAAGAATTATTATATGAAAATTCAACCACATGTAGATAATCTTCCCATTTTATTTTTTGATCTATTACATACATGCACAACATGTCTTCAACCACTTGGTTGAGATGTTTGGTTTTCCCATCTATTTTTGGATGATATGATGAGATAAAATTCAACTTTGTACCAAATGTTATTATTAGAGTGCACCAAAACCTTGAAGTAAATAGTTTTTCCTAATCCGATATGATCACTTTAGGTATGCCATGGAGTCTTACTACCTCTTTCACAAAGTGTTCAACAAATATAGATACATCATCTATTAAATTTCTAGTAATAAAGTGGCCATCTTTAGTTGCTTTATCAATTACCACCATAATTATGTCATGCTTGTTGCATGATTTTGGTAGCCCCAAAATAAAATCAAGTGAGACTACCACCCATTTATCTTTAGGAATATCATGAGGGTACAGTATCCCTCCTGGATGGCAATGCTTAACTTTAACCCATTGGCATTCCAAGCAGTTTGTTACAAATTCAGCGATATCATGTTTCATCCCAGGCCAAAAATAGGGCTTTTTCATCTCATGCATCATTTTTGTCACACCTAGATGAGCATAATAAGGTATTGTATGCACTTCTAAAAGTTTGAAATTTCTCATGTCACCCATCTTAGGGACATAAATTTTGCCTTTATGCCTAATTAGTCCATCTATTATAATATAAAATTCAACAAATCTATTTGATACTAGCTCATCAGCTAAACCTACACTTATTTCATGGTAGAATTCATCAAAAATCTATTGTTCAAAAATAGCACTTCTAAAATTTCCTTGTAATATTCATAAGGCAGCAAGGTACGTGCATCTATTGAGTGCATCATTCACATGGTTCTCCTTACCTTTGACATATGAAATGTCCATGTCAAAATTTCTCAAGAATTATAGCCACATCCACTTTTGTGCATTTAAATCCTCTTAAGAAAATAAGTACTCGAGGCTTTTATGATCAGATTTCACTTGGAATGGTTTTCCCAGTAGAAAATGTTTCCATTGTTTAAGTGCATGGACAATGATAGTAAGTTATATTTCATGCATGAGATAGTTATTTTCATGCTCTTTTAATTTTCATGATTCATAGGCCACAACTTTGTCATCTTTAGTCAAAATTCCTCCATAGCCTTCTTTGGAAGCATCAACCCAAACTTCAAAATTGCCATTTGGGTCTACTATGATTAAAATAGGAGTTGTAGTAAGCAACACTTTAAATTCAATAAAATCTTCCTCACACCAAGGATTCCATTAAAAATTATTTCCATTGCATTGTATGTAAGTGATAGTGTAGGCCACCTTTGAAAAATTATCAATAAAGCATCGGTAGTAACCAGCCAAGCCCATGAAGCTTCACACTTCATGCACATCAGAAGGAGCAGGCTAATCTTGGATGGATTTAATCTTGGTGGGGTCAATAAATTTTATTTTCTTAGAATTATGTGTCCTAGATAATGAATTTCAAATTCATATAATGCACATTTGGACAATTTCCCATAAAGCTTATGTTGTCTTAGTCTTTACAAGACTAGATGAAGGTGTTGGTCATGTTCAACCTCATATTTTGAATAAATAAAAATATCATCAAGAAAAAACAACACAAACTTATCCAAATAATCTCTAAAATGTTATTCATAAGTTTCATGAAGATTGTAGGTGCATTAGTTAAGCCAAAAGGTAAAGCCATAAATTCATAATGCCCATATCGAGTCTTAAAGGTCATTTTATGAATGTCTTCTTCTTTTATGCACAGTTGATGGTAACCAAACCTTAAGTTTATCTTGGAAAATATTGCATTTCCCTTTATTTGGTTAAACAAATCATCAATTCTTGGTAAGGGGTAGTGATTTTTTATTGTTACCTTATTCAACATGTGATAATCAATACAAATCCTTAGTGTACCATCCTTCTTATTTGTAAAGACTACTAGAGTAGCCCAAGGAGACACACTTGGTCATATGCTTCTGCTATCTAAAATTTCTTGTAGCTAAACTTTAAATTCTTATATATTAGCCACATTCATGGGGTAAGGTGCCTTAGATATGGGGCAAATCCAGGTATGATGTCAATATAGAAGTCAAACTCTTGCTTGGGTGGAAACCCAAGTAAATTTTCAAGAAATATATCTATAAATTTCCTTAGTATGGGAAAATAGACATGTTCCATCTCTTTCTCATTGGAGTTTTCTTGTAATTAGACTACATAAAGTTTACAGTCTTTCCTAACAACTCTTTTAATTTGTAGGGATGAAAGTGTTTTATGTCTTGTAGACCCTTGCATGCCTTGAAATTCTATAGTTTGGCCAAGGTCCTTGGTGCATCATACCCTTTTTCCTACATAATCAAGTGTATCTTGATGCTTGTGCAACCAATCCATCCTAAGGATGAGATTGTATGACCGTAAAGGTGTGAGAAACAAATTTGTCTTTGTCTTAAAAACACTAAGATCTAATTTTTATTTTTCCAAACATTTAATAATGGGCACCTTCTTTCCAGTACCAAATTCCACTTCCCAACCTTCTCTTATCAAGATTGGTTTAATGTTACATTTTTTAGAAAAAAAAGGATAAATGAAATAGTATATTACACCAAAATTAATCAAAATAGTTAAAGGGAAACCATTTATTATACCTTAGGTCTCAACAGGAGTGGATTGCAAATCAGCATTGTGATTTTCAACTATATCATACACCCTATGGTTCACTGTTTGGCCTACTTTTAGCTTAAATTAGTCCTTATAGTGATTATCGCCACATTCCTAGCACATAATCGGTCTAAAAGATGTTCTATAAACCGTATTAGCACCCATGGAAAGTCCATGTGAGTTATGATGGTGTTGTTCCTTCTTGTAAGAACCATTTTTGGAAGGCCCATGAGATTTGAAATTCTTGTTTTGATTTGAAAACTTGTTGTAATTCTTATTGTTTCTTGAAAATCTATGATCAATTTTTTTGAAATTCTTATTCACAGGAGAAGATTTCTTGGCCTTAGACTGTTGTCTATTAGACTGGAATTCATGTCTTGACTTTTTACAAGACTTTTATTTCTCTTCATCCCTATATGTTGATTTTATGGTTGCATCCAATATTTTTAGATTGGTCATGTTAACATCATGCATCATAACCTCCTTAAGTTTGAGCTTAAACTTAGTGATTTTAGTTTATTTGTCATGCATATAATTCACATGACATAATAAGTTTATGAATTTATTCTCATACTATACAATAGACATGT
>JARHVA010001945.1:150000-277500 GCA_037957365.1 Torreya grandis
AACTATGGTTTGCTACATAGAAAAAATGAAACCATAGAATTTGAGTGTCACTTGAATCTAACATGGCCCACTTGTAACATGAAGATGAATCACATTGTCATAGAAGGTTCTAGATTCTATTTTAAACTTTGTAACTTTGAAACTTTAAAACTTAAGAACTTGAGAAAAATTAAATTTTCCATGTAAATTAAACATGAATGAATATCAGAGGTTTTGAGCGCGATGGATGAAGGTGAGTAGGAGGGAGCGATAGGGTAGGGCACAATAGGGCAAAAAGTAGGGCACATCTATAGGGAAGTGCTTGGACTACAGTAGGCATCCCAGGGAACACGCAATAGTGGGAAGGCTCCACTTTTACAAGGTTTAGGTTCTTTTGCTGCTCTTGAGCAACCAAGTATGCACATTATCAAAGTCAACGACTATCTAGAAAGATGCAAGGAGAGGCCCAAGCTAGCTATACCAATGGAAATGATTGCTGAAGACATTGAATACTATTCCAATCACTCCCTATACTACAAGTTTTTGGGGCTTAGGATGTCATTGTTATTCTTGGAAGCTTGGGCTCAGAGGACGTGGGCACCGGAAGGAGATATAGATATTACATTATTGGCCAATTGTTATTTCATGGTCACTTTTACCTGTATAATAGATTGTCAATGAGTTTTTGCTAGAGGTCCTTACTTCCATAATCAAGTGGGATTGTTTATCAAGCCCTGGCATGTCGGTTTCATACATTCAGAGGAACTACCAAACTGTGTCCTGATGTGGGTGCGTCTACCCCACTTTTTGGTGGAATGTTGTCGAGAAGACACTCTCCAATTGCTTGCATCCTTGTTAAGAAGGCTAGTAGGTTCTTTAATGTCACTCCTAGGGAAAAAGGTAATGACTTATGCCTACATTTGTGTTGAAATTGATCTTAGTAAGCCATTATCAGATGTTGTTGAAATGAGTGCGGGCCCTTTTTCATGGGTACAACAACTAGATTATGAAACCCTCCCTTTCTGCTATCATCTATGTCATGCTTATGGGCATTTGTAGTGATGATGTCCCACCTTGAAATCCACTGCACCTCAGCCAGCTCAATCTACTCACACTCCTAGTACTGACAAGGAAAGGAGTCCAATTCCAGGTGAGATGCCTGAAACTGATGGTTTTATGTTGGTTAAAGGCTGATATAGAAATAGAGGCCAAAAATGGTCCTTGAAGGAAAGACAATTAGATGACTCGCTCAATAGATTTGAAATATTAGATGACCTTAATTAGCAGGAGGTGAATCCTAAGTTGATGACTTTGGACCAGGGGATTGAGGGACCAGCTTAGGAGACCAATGCTTCAGGGGATTTAATTGAATCATATGATGCTAGAGATTGTCATATGGATATGGACCAGCAGCTGATAATTTTGGAAGGAATGACTTCCTCAGTTGTCCCCTTAAAGAAGATGGAAATATGCCCCTTACAAGGAAAACTGGGGACCCAGGGGCAGAAAGAAGTAGTAAATCTTCTCCTCATCTTGGACTTATGCAAAAAGACCTTAAGAAAGGAGGGGAAGAGAAATCTGGCAAGCCTGGCAAAAAAAATAACCAGGAAAAGATCAAGCTAATGGGAGAGACTTTGGTGGAGTCAGGGTCAGTAAAGACTCTGGATGCACACTTTTTGAGCCCTCTAAAATGATTATAATATCTTGGAATGTAAGGGGTTTAAACAACAGCCCCAGATAAAATGATGTTCACAACCTAATTAAAAGTCATAGGCTAGATGTCCTTTTCTTGTAAGAGACTAAGATTTTAGTTGAAGACATGTCCAGACTTGCACCCAAGTTGTGGTGGCAAGGAGAATGTCAATGCATTGGCGTTACTAAATACTTAGGAGGACTAGCTTGTCTGTGGAACCCACAAAAGATTGGACTCATAGGTTGGCTGACTTTTAAGTACTCCATGACTATGATTACTTCTAGCTTTGAGATGGGAGAAGTCATTCTCTTCTCTAATATCTATGCTCCCAATGATTGGTGGGGTAAAAAATCCTTATGGGGCCACATAAGTTTTGTCCGTAGCATGGCCCCCTTCCACCCTTGGATTATGGCAGGTGATTTTAATGTTATTCTTGATTTGACTAAAAAGAGTGGTGGCACGTCAAGGTTGGACCCATCTATTTTACTAATGCAAAACTACATTGAAATTTTGAATTTAGTTGACGTCAGGCCCAATAATGGACAGTTTACCTAGAACAACTGCAGGAGTGGGAAACATTGCATTACTGAGAGACTTGACCATTTTTTGGTCTCAACTTTTTGGGTTGGAGGTATGTGGTCTACGAGGTCTAAAATTTTGGACTAGAGAGGATCAGACCATTGGCCCATCAAGCTTAATAGTATCTCACAGTATTATCCATAATCTCCTTCCTTCAAATTTCAACTCATGTGGCTAAGGGATCAATCTCTACATGAGTGTGTTGCCAATTGGTGGTGTTGGGGTAGGCCTACCCATGGTACGATGATGTACATTTTTGCCAAAACACTACAATATGTGAAGTACAAGCTGAAGTGGTGAAATCACCAAAGTTTTGGGAACATTTTCCATGCTAAGGCTGTTGCAAAAACCAAGCTTGATGGTATCATGAGAATAATAAGGGAAAAAGGACTGACTGAAGACTTACTACAAGAAGAAACATAGGTTGTGAAAGACCTAGAGGAATGCAAGCTATTGGAGGAAAGTTTTTGGAAATAGAAAGCTCAGGTTGAATGGCTCCAGGAGGGGGATAGAAATACATCCTTTTTCTTCAATTCATCCAAAGCTAGGAGACATGGAAATTCTATTTTAGCCCTGGTCAATGAAAGAGTTGAGCGCCTTAACTCCTTTCCAGTAATTTCAAAGGAGGTAGTGTAGTACTTCTCTACTCTCTTCAAGGAAGATGATAATGGGGAATCACCGGAAGAAGCTTAGGTTCTCTTCTAGATTCTATCGTTGGTGATGTGTGAAATGATTGAAAATTTAATGAAACCAATCACACTTAGAGATCTTGAGGAAACCATTGTTCAGATGAAAAAGGGGAAAGCGACTGGACCTGACGACTTCCTAATTGAATTTTACCAAGAATTCTAGGATATCATCAAACTTGACCTTTTAGCTATTGTCCAATAATCTCAGTGGAATAAACAAATGCTTAAGGCTACAAATGCAACCTATCTTGCTCTCATACCCAAATGCGAAGGTGTCGCTAGGCTAAGTCAATTCCACCCTATATCCCTTTGCAATGTTGTTTACAAAATTATATCTAAAATCATTGTAGATAGGTTAAAAAGAGGGCTGAGTGCTGTGATCTCAGAAGGGCAGAGTGGTTTTGTGGAAGGTAGACAAATCTTGGATGGTATTGTTATTGTTGTTGAGTCTATTCACTCCATGGCCAACTCAAAAGATAAGGTGATGTTCATTAAATTAGACATGGCCAAAGCCTTTGATAGGGTCAGATGGTCATTCATGTAGAAGGTTCTTAGTGCCTTTGGCTTTGTAGATGAATGGACTCAATGGGTCATGAGCTGCATTTCCTCAGCTTCTTTCTCAGTGCTTATTAATGGAGAACACACAGAGCTTTTTAGTGCTACAAGAGGGCTGTGACAAGGTGATCCTCTATCTCCGTACCTTTTTCTTTTCCTTGTTAAAGGTTTGGGGAGGTTGATCAACAAGAATAGAGAGGAAGGACATATCCAAGCATGGCGATGGGGAGGGGAATTGTCGATGCAATCAAACCTATAATTTGCTGATGACACTGCCCTTATGGGCATGGCCACAATGATTGAAGCTACTAATTTATGTAAGGTGTTAGATGTTTATCTAATGGCCTCAGGATAAAAGGTCAATGAAGATAAGTCATCCATCTTCTTCTTTAATACTCTGGGCCTTATTCAGCAATGGATCATGAGGACTTTGCATTTTTAGATTGGGACTCCCCCCTTGATTTACTTGGGTATCCCTATCTCAGTTGGCCGTACATCCAAAGAATCTCGGTAGACTATTTTGGAGAAATTTTGGGTAAAATTGAATCATTAGACACACAGGTGGTTATCCTTTGCAGGCTAGGTTCAACTTATCCAATCTGTGGTGTAGGCTTTACCCATTTACAGGTGTATGCTCCATGTTGCCCTGATGGGATTCATTAAGGAGTTTGATTCAGTTACCAGACAATTCTTATGGGCTGGTAGTCTGAACTCCACTAAATGGAGCCTTATTATATGGGAGATTGTCTGTAGCCCCAAACAATATGGCGGGCTTGGTCTGAGGTAGATGGACTTAAATGGTATTGCTTTGGTGGCCAAACTTTATTGGCGATGGTGCACTGAATAAGACAAAGCTTGGGCCAGAATTATCTCATAGAATTACTAATCTGAAACCATTCAGAGGGACATTCCTCACTATCCACTTATTGGGAAAGGTTTGGCAATATGGGGTACTCTCAAAAAAGGGGCTGCTCTCATCAAGAATGGCTTATTCTAGATTTGTAAACAGGGATCCAAGGCTCTCTTTTGGTTTGACTCTTGGGATGGTTATCCTCCCATTATTTCTTAGTTTCCAAATTTTTTGAACCTTTGTTAGAGATTCCTTGATGCTAGCTGGTCTCAGGTGAGTGACTTCAAAGTTTACATTACATAAGGACAGGTAAAGTTAGCTCGTT
Source organism: Torreya grandis (assembly GCA_037957365.1). Classification (NCBI taxonomy): domain Eukaryota; kingdom Viridiplantae; phylum Streptophyta; class Pinopsida; order Cupressales; family Taxaceae; genus Torreya; species Torreya grandis. The sequence continues at coordinate 154,671 of JARHVA010001945.1, forward strand.
GGAAAGCTCCTAAAACTTGGCCTGTTAATGGGATGCAAGAAGAGAATGAGGATCTATTGAGCATCCTTTCCAAGCATTGTTATAGTCCTCTTCAAGAGGAGGATGAGCTAGCTTGGTCTCCCAATAATAAGGGAGCTTACACAATTTCATCTAGATATCAGGCTTTACTTCTTCAAAGATTGGGCAGGGGGGAAGTGCATTGGTGGAGATAGGTCTGGAATACATTCACATGGCTTAAATGTAACTATTTTGCTTGGATGTTGGCTTGGAATAGGTGCTTGACCTAGGACAATCTCTGGAAGAGAGGTTTCCAAGGCCCTTCAGTATGTGTTATGTGCGGAGCAGCCAAGGAGGATTCAGCACACCTTTTTTTGCTTTGCCCCTTTGCCTTGCAACTCTGGCATTATTGGTGGGATGTTTGGCAGTGCCCATGTTTTCATGCTCAATCTATGGTCTATTTCTAGAATGGAATGGGAGAACCCCCCTCAAGGACACCATTTCTATAGGACATATGGTTGGGCGGCCCCATTTTTCTGTTCTAACAGATCTGGCTTGAGAGAAATAGGCAAATTTTCTAGGGGGTGAGGGTCATGGTGCAACAAGTATGGCAAAAATTAGTGTGGACAATTCAAGAAACCATCTAAACAAAGAATGTGATCTGCCTTCCTTTGACCAAACAAGATGCTCAGGTGGTGGCGCAACTTGGATTCTAGCAGTTAACTGGTAATTTAGCGTGTATCAGGAGGAGCAAGTAGGTCAAGGAACAGATTCTTAGGACTGGTCAATGGCAATGCCCCCTAGTGGGATTCTCAAGATCAATACGGCTGGTTCCTCCAGAGGTAATCTAGGACCCATGGGTACTAGAGGGATAGGAAGGGATTCTGAAGGTATGGTGATTTTTCTTTTTGTAGTTCTTAAGGGGCTGCAAACCATTAACATGATGAAAGGTTAGGCCATTCTTTATGCCCTTGAGAAGGCCCAGGCATTAGGTTGGCATAGGATTATCTGCAAATCAGACTCTCAAGTCTTGATTAACCTGCTCATTAAGAGAAAAGTGGTGGATGTCAATTGGCAACTATCTCTGATTATGCAACAGATTTTGTAGATTTGCTCACTTATGGATAGCGTTACTTTTGCTCATATTCCATGAGAATGGAACAGGGCAGCGGATTTTTTGGCTAAATGGGCATTTGACCATTTGGATGGTGGAAACATTGAGGATTTGGGGTCTCTCTCCCTGACGTTGTGTTCTAATTTGGAAAGAATTTTGGAGACTGATAGGGAGGTTCATAATATTATCTAGTTGGGCGTGTGCCTAGTTTTTCTATTTTTGTTGCTTTCTTCTGGGGGTTTCTGCCCCCCATTCTTCTTGTAATGCTTTTCTTTACTTATTAATATTATTTTTACCCCTTTTTTTTAAAAAAAAAGAAACATGAATGAATATCATGGCCCCTATATTGTATTTTATTGATATTAAATTTCTACTTGAAATTTGAAACTATTAAAACCTGTAATTATTTGATATTCATCACTTATAGCTAGTTTTACACATGCCCATGCATATGTATTAAAATTTTATATTGAATTAACTATAGGAATGAGTACACATGCATGTTACATGCCCCCATAATTGAAAATTTTAAATCATGTTGTAATTTTTAAATTATATAGTGCCATAAATCTGAAATTTTCTCATGGGGCATGAATTATCAAGAAAATCCCATTGTGATTCCCTCTTTTTGAGATGAGAGACATAACCTTTAAGTCACTTAGCTCAAAATTTTTAAAAAAAAATTAATATGTGAAATATGCAATAATATAGTATCACTTGAAAATTTGAATGTATTGCATCATAGTATTTGAATTTAGCATTGAATTTTCATGTGAAACATGTGTTAGATAGATATATCATTAAAACACTTAAAAAACATGTGCATGATATGCATCATGGCACCAAATTAGAAATGAGTAATTCATAAAATAAATCATGGAACTATAGTAAAAATTAATGAAAAAGTAAGCAATGCCACCCAATTTCACATGGTTTTCACATAATGTCACACACAAAGCCCAAATGCCATATACAAGGGATGTGAATGTCACATAATCACACAAGGCCAAAGGCCACACATAAATTGCATGAAAATACTATTAAATAAATAACATGGAAATATTTTACACATACAAGGCTAAGATCCACACACAATAATCAAACAAATCCCAAAATTATCATGTAGTAAAGTAAGAGTGAAGCATAAAGAAAATGAAACTAGTTTACACTAGTCATATGTATCAATGTCATTACTAAAAGTAACATATTCATATAACACAAAGTAAAGTATGAGTGATTATAAAAACATTTGTATGATATGTATCTCAACATGGTACAAATATTATGGATAGATATAACCTAGTGAACTATTCATGGAAAACGAAGAGATGCCCTCAACTTAGAAAGGTTGTTGGGTAATAAGGTAAGCCCAACATCAAAACCATGTAAAAGTATGTCCTGCATCATACTCAAATAATTTGTGAACATAAATTTATGGTAAAAATTTAAGTATGTTAACTAACTAACATATTATGAATAACATATGAAAATAAGTAAGCTATCAACATTTTAAAATTATTTTTAGGTCTTGATTTTGAATTTTTATAGATATTTTTATGTTTTTTTTATTTTTTAAAATTTACATCTTTTTGGATTTTTTACATATTATTATTTTTTTATTTTTTTCTATATTTTAATTTAAAAAGAGTTTGAAAATGTACCAAAATCAAGGCTTCAAAAATAATGGAAAAGGGAGGGATTTGAACAATTTGCATCAAGGTGCTAAAGCATAATATGATAAAAATTAAGATAAGTTCCATATTCCCCCAATGTATGTGTATATGAATCATATAAATATAGATAAATTTATTAATATAGAGAATAATTTAGATATTTTAAGTGAAAAAATTCTATAACATGATATAGGTTTCAATATATAGATAGGGCAAATAGAGTGTTAGTCTTGAGGTTACAACTAGATCTATGGAGGTCGACTAGGAAAATAGAGATGCACTTCAATCATTCGACCATATATCATGTCATATATTAGTCCATATCACTTAATATTGTGATATGGTTGACACTTACTCTATTATATAAGCCTTATATATATGTCATGAGATCAACCCCCCCCCCCCCCCACTCATCTATATATAGTCTATCTCACTTCCTACCTATCGATGGCCTATATAAATAGATAAGAGATCATGAGATACCCCTATATATCCATGTTAACCTATATATATGTATCTATCCATGTCCTTGACATCATAAAATATTTATAACTATTATGTTGGTGCCCTATCTATCTATCCATATACCCCTTGGCTTGGCCTCTCAAGTGAGCATAAATAGAATTATCATAAACATAATAAATACTTATCTTATCTTATCTTAGTATATTATTCATTAGGATCTAAATTCAATGCATGTGTTATTATCCTAAAATATGGGTAGGTTGTTGGGCTCCTAGGTAAGGAATAGAAGAATGTCAGTACTCTTAAAAAAGTGTTCATAAGATAGTTATTTTGGATTATTCAAATAGGTTTGAAAATCAAGAAGGCAAGTGCCCATATTGGTAATAAATTCAATGGATATAATAATGTTTTGATAAGGGATATAATAAGTATCAATGATATAAAATAAAATAAACTATGTGTAAATGATAATGTAAGTAGATAACTAATAACTTACTTAGAAGATATTTCCCATGAAGTTCTTGCATAAAGGGTATATCCACCTGATTCATTTTGTGATAAGTCCCCAATTTGAATAAGATTCCATTGTGTAAATTTTTATGATCCCTTATATGTATTATAGTTGTTATATGATGTATATCAACCATAATTGTATTATATGTCCTTCTTAGAGTATGCCCTAGTTTGTGTTTTTGGGTTGTGATTATGTTCTCTTTGAAATAGTTATCATTGCACTATATTGTTGAAATGTTAGAGAATCATAATTTTACTCAGGGTAGCTCCCATTAATCTTTCCCATGATTTATAAAGGATTGCATTATATTATTTTAAAGTAGGATCAATGTGAAATAATGCTAAACATGATTTAGGACCAAAATTAATTGGTAATATGATAGAACCAATGCAATTCTTTCATTCTATATCTTTATAAATATTTTATGTATCATAGCCAAGATATATGCAAAAATCTAAAATTCATATATTTGCTTCTTTTAAGAAAATAACTACAATATTTGTGCATTATTTATCATTCATAATTGGTCTAATAATAAGAGGTTCTAGCTAATAATAATGTTATTTTTTCTTATTTTGTAACCCTATTTTTAGGAGTGACTTTGGATATTGACTCTTGATTTCAAATTATTTTATTAAAAAATCCCTTTTTCAAATTATTTTTATTTTACTTTGTTAACTATATCTCTATGTGATCATATGATTATCACCTTTTTACCTTATCTTCAGGAAGTGTGATTACTGTATGAGAATTTTTAGAGTCAACAGATTATTAAATAGTATTATAGATGTTTGAGGTATGTTGTATATCCCTTTGGTTGGAAATGGGTGCTTTGCCCTTATTTTATATAGAAGAGATATCTTAATATTCACCCAATCCAACTTATGTAAATAAAGACTAAGTAATCATATTCATAAATTAGATTGAAATTTATCTTGCATATATGATCATCTATTAGTTCTTGTGTATCTTCATCATCACTACTATAGTAATCTTCAATTATACAAGAATTTTTTATAATAATTAATAATGTTAGTTCTTGAAAAGGCTCTTCTATTACTTTGGAAATTGGTATTTATTACATCTCTTATTTTATAGGTTCCTATATTTGATTTATAATTTATACTTTTAGCATAGCCTCCTTGATATTCTCCTCAATTTACATAGGAATTTGCACTTTTAGCATAACTTCCTTGATAAGCTCCTCTTTTTTCTCAGTAATTTGCACTTTGGGCATAGCTTCCTTGACAAGCTCATTTATTTTCATAGGAAATTGAGAAATTTATGAGATATGAATTACATTAACTGATTCACCCAATTCATAAGTATACATTTGGGCCATTGGAATTGGTGTTCAAGTGATATGATAGAGACTTTATTGGTTTGTGATTTTGTCATGTTGCAATAGTGAAAAGATGCATCATTAGCTAAAATTGTATTCTCATGTGTATAATGTAAAAATTTAATGCATCTATGAAATGTATATGATATAACTTCCATTTCATGAATACAATATTGACCCAAAATGATATTATATTTTAACTAATTGGGTATGACTTGAAAAAAAATAGATACCATTTTTGGACATATTAATAAATCTACTTTGATAGTTCCCAATATTTGATTTGGAGGGATACAAAATTCATGTATAGGTTGATATGATATGTGAATATTATCCTTATTAAAACCCAATTTTAATATGAAGTCATAGCTACAAATATTTATTTTATAACTATTTTCAACCAATGCACACTTGACTAACTTTCCATGATTTTGAATTTGAATGAATAATGGAAGATTTTGAGTAATGATATTCTTGGGAGGTACATATTACTTATCAAAAGTCATGATATTAATTATATACTTAAATTTTTTCATTATATAAGTAAATGAAGTTGGTTGTGTATCCATACAAAGTATTGTATCACATAACATTGCATATAAGATATCATTATAAGTTATTTCTTTCTTCATTATCTCTAGAATAAAAAATTTAACCAAATTATTACATAGTTGGTAAATGATATAATACCCATTTGTTTGATAAAATTTTCTTTGAGGATGTGGAGTAGTAACATTATGAGTAATAGGATTGGGTTAAGGAGGTAAAGGTGGTCGTCGTCTTCTAATTTGAACATCATAGACATGGGTATCTAATATGATCTTTAGAAAAAAAATAGGAATATAATATATAATATAAGTAGGTTGAGGGAGAGGAGAAGGAAGAATAAAAGGTTATTCACATGCTCTTTGGTTGTGATAGGAAGTAATTCAAATTGTATATTATGAAAATAAATATTAACATGTAAGAACTTGAAATATATCTTGTCTTGACATTGTCCACAAGAACTAGACTCTTCTTTATACCCAAGAAATATTTGTTCAATAGTGGATGAAAAATTAACACACTCTTACCAAAAAACTTTGGAAAAAATCTCTTGTGATAATGGTGATATTTTGGGATAATTAATAGAGGATGTAATATTACGACAATAAGAATGGAAAAGTGCTTGAGGATTAATATGATAATTTTTATCCTCTTTATTGTATTTATGTTATTTCCATGCTATAACATAATTAATAACATGATGAAATGGAATACAAGATACAAAAATGAATTTAATAATCCTATGTAATGTATGAAACAAAGATTCACTCCTTGATCCCATTATGAATATAATCAAATATAAATCAATCAATGCTAATGACTATGCATATAATACAAGGAAAAATAAAGGTATAAGGTTGATATAGGAAAGATTTTGGATGAAATATACTTGCTCGTTCATTGATTAGTGTTATCCTAATGTCTCAAAATCACTAAATACAAAGGTAAAACCATTCCTATAGCCAAATAACCCCATTTCTAAGGGTACGTTGAGAGTAAATTACTTGCGTGATATTCTCCAATTAGGTGCACCACAAATCAAATGACCAAAAGAGGCTTCCTATGCTATAAAAAATAGATCCTAATAATTTATCATATACTATGAGGTACGTGGAAACTAAATTTATTTTTTTAGTATTATAAATTGGATATGAGTATTGGGGTAAACCCTCACACCATAATGTATATAAAATAGATCACCACATAGCCCTTCATGACAATCACTAAGTAGTTTTAAAACTATTGGAACACTATTTCTAACAACAAACACAAACAAATAGAAAAATAAAGAGAAAATAAAAGTGAAAGATTTTTTTGTGTAGATATCAATAAAGGTATAAGGGTGATATAGGAAATATTTTGGATGAAATATAATTGCTCATTCATTGATTAGTGTTATCCTAATGTCTCAAAATCACTAAATACAAAGGTAAAACCATTCCTATAGCCAAATAACCCCATTTCTAAGGGTACGTTGAGAGTAAATTACTTGGGTGATATGCTCCAATTAGGTGCACCACAAATCAAATGACCAAAAGAGGATTCCTATGGTATAAAAAATAGATCCTAATAGTTTATCATATATTATGAGGTACGTGAAAACTAAATTTATTTTTTTAGTATTATAAATTGGATATGAGTATTGGGGTAAACCCTCACACCATAATGTCTATAAAATAGATCACCACATAGCCCTTCATGACAATCACTAAGTAGTTTTAAAACTATTGGAACACTATTTCTAACAACAAACACAAACAAATAGAAAAATAAAGAGAAAATAAAAGTGAAAGATTTTTTTGTGTAGATATCAATAAATTTCAACCTCAAGTCAAAAGAAAGAGTTTTTATATCAAATTTATCCAAAGTGAGAAGATAAAATCTTCAGTGTCATATTAATCCAAGGTAAAATATGAATGAATCATTATGTGTTATATATTTATCCAAGGTTGAAGGCTATTTTCTTTCAGTTTTATGGATTTATAGAATTATGAATAAATTCCTAGGACAAAAATCAAGCAAACAACAAGAAATGTTCTAAAAATAGAAAGTTCACCTGAATGTTTCGTATATTTTAAATTGAATGAATAAAATTAATAATATAAACTATTGAAATTGATATACATGAATATACATAAATCTATAAGTGAAATAAAAAATTTATAGAATTTATAAATTAGCTAAAAATAGGAAATATGCATATATATATGCAAATCTTCTGAAAACATATGTTGTGTTTATTGTGATCAGAAGCTAACTAAGAAGACTTGAAAAATGGGTTGTGCCTAAATAAAAGAATTAAAATTACACTAGGACAAGTCCATAAAATGAGGGAAGGGCCACATTACAACCTTGTCTATTAGATTTGTCCATGTCTTGATTGACTATGCACTTGAATTTTTGATTTGGGTCTATACAACTATTTATGAGGTGCTATTGATCTATGTTATATCATGATTCTCCACATAGAAGACCTAAAAAACACAAAATTTATCTCCTACACAAGAAACACAATATATATCAAATAAAAAAGGGTGGATGTAGGGTAAGGAGAATAACTGAGCTATTTGAATAAAACCCCACATAATCTAAGTGATGCCTACATAACCCAAATGGGCCTCAAACCAATGTATTTATACCTCACAGGGTAAATGTGTGATCCATGATTATGCAACTGAATGAATGTATCTAAGAGATTGATTAAAATGTTTGTTAATGGATGTCCTTAGCTTACAATAAATAAAATATATTTATACTCGGCTTAAGACTGTTAAAATGTAGTAAAATTGAAATTAAAAGAAATAGTGATCTTTTACTTAGTGTGCAACATATTTTCTAAGTGATTTTTAAATGGGTTCAAGTGAGTACCTTGATGTGCTTATATAGGGGAGTATTTGGAATATTTTTAGTAAATGACCTTATAAAAGGCACAAGATAGATATTGTGAAATGTCTCAATTTTAAAAAGTGATCATTGGAATGCAAGGAACAAGACCTCACTAGTGGACAAGGCTATAGTGTGGCCCTATATGACCTAGCATAATCCTATCATATAAGTACAAAGACTACTATAAAAGGTTTGATAGGAACTTGTAAGCTGAATAGGGGAGAATGAGTTTATTATAAGGATGTTTGTATGATATTTTTAGTGTTTAGAATTTAATGAAGGCTCTCTTTATAGATTGTGAGTTATCAAAATGATGAACACAAAAATTGAGGTAAATATGTCAAGATTAAATATTATCAAGCACTTAGTGATTAATTTTGTGTCTATAGTTTTCTATCTAAAATAATTGCATTGAGGATAGATTATAAATCATAACTATGAAAATCATCATGTTCAGTCATAATAAAACTAATTGTTAACTATTCAAATTTTTTTATAACCTTTATATTAATTTTAAAACCCTAGTCAAAATTAAGTACCTTTAAAATAAATTTTTGGATACTGGTCTAGTTGGTTCTAGCTAGATTTTAGTAGGTTATCGGTTAGTAGTAGAGTAGAGTGAAATATTGTTTATCTTATGCCAAACTTAGGTAGTTTAGTGAACCTTATTCCACTTACAATTTTGTCTTGTATTAACCCCTGGTAGCATCTAATTGTGATTAGGATGATTATTGGTCATTGAGTTATCCATAAGGGTAATTGTGATAACATTAATTATAAGGCTAGATAGAAAAGGTTGGTTGATTTTGTAGTAAAACTAACACTCATTTTGATAATGGGTGAACTACATCCAACCCTAATTTTACATATGAAGGTGTTCATGATAGATGTATAGGTAGCTTATAAAGTGAGTGTGGACACTTATTACTAACCCTTAGATCACTTTTCCTTAGCATGAGTTCTATTTACTAACCTTAAGATTTTTTTTTTCTTGTGCATTAAGTGAACTTTCTTATTTTATAATCTTGTATAACGTAAGGATGTATAAATATTTGTTTATAATTGTTTATCTATATGGTGATTCAAGTTTTTTCCTAGCTTGAGTGAACTTAGAAACATGGCTTAACCCTTTTAGGTCTTGGTCATTGGTGAAGACACTCTTGGGAGATGAAGCTTATTAAAGTAGTGTAAGATTAATTCTCTTGGAACTTTATAGATTTTAAGACTAAGTAACATAGGTTTCTATATCAATTTGTCAACACTCATTTGTACCCATGTATGACAATGATTTCATGTTGACATAATGACCTTAGGATGTTGAAGTATCTTATTTGAAAAATCATTTAGAGTTATGATTTATATTTTATATGCTTTTGTCTAAAGCTTATATAAGATCATTTGAGTTATGATATTTATTTCCTTATTGGATTAGATCACCAAACCCATTTTGGTGATGACATATTTTGGAGGAGACTCTTCGCTAGTTCAAGTGGAGATCTACTTATAACCATGATTTTGAAGAGTGGATATGTAGGCTACCCAAGTTGAGGGGAATCAAGTCCTATGCCATAGGATAGGTTAGGGTTTGTTCATCATTATTTTTGATAAGGTAAGGTGGCAAACCAGGGGCCAAACCCTTTACAAAGAAAAAAGGACAAGAAAGCAATCAAACAAAATATGCCTTCAGAGAGACGATGGCACTAGCCAAGAAACAACAGGCACCAAAACAAAACACAAGGAATAGAAAGACCAGAGTCAGAGAAGACTCTGCTTACATAACCATTGATTTCATAATATCATTAAGTTTCTTAGTATTCTCTGCATTGTTATCATGCCCAGTATTGCCCACCTCTTTCAGCATAGACATATTCAGGAGAATTGTATTCCAAATTCCCTTGGCAAAATTATGCTCAAGCCTCTGAATACGATCCTTCAGGGCCCCAATTTTAGCTTTCTATCTGCCTCATTCTCAATATCCTCACCCACTTCCTTGACATACATTTTCCCCTTATTATCAGTAGTTTCCATAGTGTCAACACCATGATCCTCAGTAACCTCAAAATCCCTAGTCTCCTGCTTCCCTCCAGTGTCCTCTAAAATTTCTTGTATTTCTAGCTCCTCAGACTCTTCCTCCTGGGTTGCTTCTTCTGAAGCACTTTCTGAGTAATCAATCAGTCTAGCCTTCAGGGCTAGTTTACTAGCAATCTGCCTCAACCTTCTAACTCTGGAGGAGAATCCTTATTAATTTTGGAAGACTTGTAAGATTTACCACCTTGGCCCCTCGTGGCCCTACCCAAATTTTTGTGGGTCCCCTCCTTGGTCTCTCTAGTATTTTCTTCCTCTTCATCAAGCTTCTCTTCTTACCCTTTTTGCTCACAAAGGAGCTGGTCGTATTAACGGGGGTCTCTTCAGGGGTGGAGAAAGAAACATCTTTTGTTTTGGTAGGAGCAAGGGAAAAATAGGACTCATCAATAGCATCGCTAGACACTAGGTTGGAAGGAATGTCTCCACTATCCATTATGATATTCTTAGAGGGCTCTAGGGCTCAGTGAAAGTTGTATAAGCATAAAATCAGCCCTTGGTGTAGGGGAATAGGGTTCATATCTGGCTTCTTAGCATTTTAGCTCTCATCCTAAGGACAAAGTGTTCCAAAGAGGAGAACAAGTAAAAAGGGAAACTAATAACAACATTGCACCTGAAGTGATTTAACAAAGGGAGGTGGTAGTTGTAAAACCTGGTAAATCAACCTTCAAGCATGAAGTACTTCATGAGAATGAATCACACCCCATCTCATGGCTCTGGAAGTTTAGCATGCTCAAATCCTCCTTGGTATGGGATGAGTTCTTCTCCCTCACCCAAAAATAGTTTATGGCTTGCAAGATCCATAATTTTGGTTTTCCTTTGAAGTTTTATACCCTGCATGGACATTCCCGTGGCCATAGAAATCACCTTTTTGAAGATTTCAAAACTAATTCTACCCACTATGACCTACCTATTTAACTAGGATCTCACAAATCGCTTGGACAAGTTTTCGTTGAAACTATTAAGCCTTTCCAGATATGGGCTAATTCCCCCTTCCTTACAATAATGCCAAACTAATGGATTATCTTTGAATTCACAATAAGAGACAGGTTCAGTTTGAATATGATCTCCTCTTATTTTGTACTTGCAAACCCAGATTGTGGAGTTCCTAATTTCAGCCTTCAGCTTTGTAATGGCTACTAACCCTTTTTTTTGTTTATGCAAAATGAAGATGTGATGGATCATTATTCAAAATACCCTACAGAGATGGCATTGTCTACTCCCATGCTTGGAGATTATTTCCCCTTGATTTTCATGATGATAACCATGCACCTTAACCTCATGATATAATGAATCATGAATGATTTTTAAATAAGTACCAAGGTTATCAAGTTTTGTAATCCACGATGGCCCTCTCCAAATGGACCACCTCTGAGAGCTACCCTTGTCATAAATGCACCTCATTCTTGCCAAGTCGTCTCCTTTTGAATAATATCCATAATTTTTAAGGGAATATGAGCACCTCGTCGCCACACCCTCCAACCTGAAAATTGTTGACCAAGGTTGGCACAAGCATCGGCGACCCTATTTCCCTCTCTGTAAATATGGGAAAACTCTACTCCAGAGAAATTTTGCAAAAGAAATTGGATGTCTATAATGATGTCCTTTAGCTCAATTCCCATATTTGATGCTTTATTCATTGCATTCATGACCATTTTTGAGTCGCCTTGTATACTCAAGTTCTTTATTCCTAGGAATATAGCCAACTTTATCCCCCATAGTAGAGCCATTGCTTCAACATAGTTATTGCTCTAGCATACTAATCCACTAGCATAGACAATAGAAATCCATCCTTTATCATTCCTTATAATTCCTCCTCCACTAACTTTACCATCTGACTTGGATGCCCCATCAAAGTTGAGTTTCATCTAGTTGGGCTTTGGAGGGATCCATTTAGTATTTAGTCTCTGTAGCATTTTAGAGTTATCATACCCAGGGATCTGGTTTAAAACCTTCTATTTGGTTGCAATTTTGTTTTCAATTTGAGATAGGGGTTTCTCCACAGCATGAATATGAGTTGTTGTGACACTTTCCATAATGGTCTTAACAAAGGAGTGGAACACCTGAGATGCATTTCTAGTAGTGTCCCTAAACATTCTGTGGTTGCGCTCTTTCCATAAAATCTAGATCAAACATGGAAGAGTTTGCTTCCATAATTCCAAAATCCAAGGATGTGTGAAGGTTGGGTTCCAGCTGAGAATTACTTCTTTGAGGTCAGAATTACAAACCCATTCAATACCAAAGTTATTAAGTATTATGCTCCATAATTCCCAGGCAAAATCACAGTGGATAAAAAGGTGTGAAACTGATTCCTCTTTTAAACCACACAAGAAACATCTGTTAACCAAGGTAAACCCTCTCTTTTGAAGGTTATCCTGAGTTAGGATTTTGTTATGAGCAATAGCCCACCAGAACATGTTAATTTTTGGAATAAGTTTATGATTCCAGACCTTTTTCCATACATCTTTATTCTGAGCTTCAGGAATGAGCAAATGGTAAGTAGATTCAATAGAGAATGATTTATTCTTATCTGGCCACCAGTATTGTTCATCCTCCTGGGGGAAAAGAGGGATTTTGATCTCTTGAACACACTGTTGGATCTCCCACACTCTAGGGAAACTCTTAGGCCGGTGATCATAGCAGTCCAATAGATTTTTTTAGCTCCTTATCCCATTATTATTTTCCATATAATCATTGGCTTTGTCTCTAAAAAATTGAGTAGCCAAGTCAGCAATCTCTCCATATTTACCCTATGTGATGAGAGCCTTGTCCTTTAACTAGATATCATCCCAAAATTTAATATGCCAGCCATTTCCAAGTTTCCATCTAATTCCTTGTTTAAGAAGGCTTCTACTTTTTAGCATTTTATTCCATATCACAGATCCCTGGGGTAATCCCATTTGTTGAATAAAGTTGGAATCATCAATGCTATGCATGTATTTGGCATACATTATTTCCCCCCAATCATTATTTTTATGGATCAGGTTCCAATTAATTTTTGCGAGAAGGGCTTTGTTCATGTTCTTGATAGACCTAATATTGAGTCCTCCATGAGATTTTGGAAGACACACTTTTTTCCATCTGACTAACCACATTCTCTGTTTGTCTTCCACCCCTGTCCACAAAAATTTCCTTTGGATCTATTCCATTTTATCAGCAAAATACGCAGGAATTTTAAAAAGAGATAGGAAGTATGTAGGAATACCTTGCAGTGAGGCCCGAGGTTCTGTGTAGGAATACCTTGTAGCGAGGTTTATTCATCATTGTTTCTCATGTTAATTTAAAACACTTTTAATATATTACTTATATAAAAAATAAATAAAACTATTTTTATTCATCTATGATTTGAATATTATTGATCCTTTAATTAGGATGAGATGATGGATGTTACTTTATGATGAATTTAACAATGTAAATTTATTCTAGTGTGCACTCTCTAGGAAAGATGTTTTATTGATAATTAATTAGGGACCTTTCCCTTGATAGCCATATGGTGATTTCCATATCATTTGTATCTTGTAATATAGAATAATATTGTCTTTACTTGCATATGTTAATGCTATAATAATGTTATATTATATTCTTGTACTAAATAAATCAAAATATAATATAATTTAAAGAGACCCTTGTGATAGGGCATTATAATTATACCTCTTGGTGTTAGTTTATTTTCATTCATAAAAAGGAATAATATGATGATGATAAAATAGACCCTCTTATAGTGTAGTGTTTTGGGAAATTAATTTTGAACTTAATTCTATCTTAAAGATGTTTATTTACCTCGATTATAGAAGATGTTGTTGTGGGTTAACTAAATAAATAAATTGATTAATATTATGTTTCACAGTTCATCTTATGACTTTTATTGATGAGAAGAATAAATAAACAATTAAGTATATTTAAATTTTAAAAAATTACTTAGGTTTTTGGAACTAAAATTTTGGGCATGACATTTTGGTATCAAAGTGCAGGTTTAGCCTTGAGAACTCTAGGAAATTTATAATAAGTAGTTTAATCATCTCTCAGAACAAAAAAAATGGTGTTGAGTGTTTTTTTATTATGGCACTTGATGGGATGAGTGAATTCAAGGGATATTTATGATACTTAGACATATTGAGATATTATATGCAGGGACATCTACTTTGATCTTATTCATTTTACAATAGTTATGATTCATTATTGATCAACTATTTAAAGACTTAAAAGAAACACATGTATTGTTCATGAGATAATTTTAAAGCATTAAAATTATTCATTAGATAGCAGTTGAGCTTCATGATTGATCAACTATTTGAGGCTATAGAGAAAACATATGTACTAAAATTATGGACTAACATGATGACTACTTACCCATGTATATTTCCATTATTCCCATATTTTTTATGTTGTTATGTGTTTTTTATGCCTCTATATTTATCACAGGTGCTCTTAGTGTCTAAATAACACTTCTCATTTTATAATTTATGGAATTCATAGCATGAGTAGAAGATTATGGTAATCTAGTTACCTATGGTGAAATAGTGGTAGAGCAAAAAACTGTTCCATAATATTTATATTGATTGGTGGTTGGGAGCCACCATGGCCAATCTAAGTGAATTATAAGATATATATGATATTATCAGTGAATTTATGATAACGTTATAACCTAAATATTAATCTAAATGAATATTTACAATAGAACTTAAACTAGAGTGATTTGGTAAAAAAAGAGTAAAAGGAAGGGTAAGGTAGAAAGAAGGTATTATGATTTTTAGTCCAGAAATTATGAAAAATATTAGATTTCATCAAGACATACATTAAAAGAAATATATGATGTGAAATAGATATAGCAAAGATCCTACCATCTACCAGGCAAATGTCTAAGGAGAGGATGGAACAATGAAAATAAGAAACTAGAATCAATTTAAAGATTTACTTCACAAATAAATTACATTAGCACATCTACAAGAGAAGCAAGGGAAATGAAATGAATCTAAGATCTTTCAATTAACCTAACATAAACACAAGTTAACAACTCTACATTCATATGTGCACATCAAGAATCAATAAAAACCATTCAAATTTGAACATCCAAATAGATAGTTGAGAGAGAAGCCATGTAATAATTAACACAAACAAATTTGGAAAAACTTATTAGTACTCCTTGCTTGCATTAATTGCTTAGAGTATAAAAAATAGTTTTATCTCTAAAAACTCCCTTATTTTACAAAGGGGGTAGGTATTTCTAGCTCATTCTCAAGTGCCACATCTTGTAGGAACCCACTGCATCCTACACCCAACTATTGAGTCTAGTTTTTTGCTTATTCCTCTCTCTTTGTGCTACTATAATTCAAGGGATCCTTCCCCATGCCCTTCCCACTCACTACAGGTCCTCTCAGCACTTATAGGTTTTATATCCTCCATTAGCTTGTGCCTTCACTTATTCTAGTTTAACCTCTAGAGCTCTTAGGTGTCGAGGTGTTGTTTCTTTTCCATCACACCTTACCTACACTTCCCCTTCTCACCTTCTACACTTTCCCATACATGTAAGGACTTTAGCCTTCCATCCTTATGATTTCTATACCATAATCCACTAGAATCTTCTTTAGTTCAGTTTTAGTCCCTCTTATGAATGCACCCCTTGGTTCATAAATAAACTCATACTCTGCTTCTTCAAGGCACAAGAAGGTCAACACTACAAACTCCAACACATAGTTATTCAATGCACCACTCCACCACTTATCCACAGCATGCATCCAAACTTCATCTAGACTCTCCAACCTCTCTACACACTTTGTGGCCACTCGAGGTGCTAGTCATAGCTATGCCTTCTAGTAGTAGTGTAGGCAACTAGCCATCTATATAGATGCTCAATTAACTCACAAAATAATACCTCATACAGAGCATCATACAGGTTGGCTTGCACCCATTTTCTTGGCTCTTATCCTTTGAACATGGGATGCTTCTACATGAAACTATATTCCACTTAATCTAGCCAATGCCTGATGTTATTGAGTGATATTCAAAGCATCATTTTGTTGCACCATTATAGTAACAAAATTTAACACATCCTAACAATAAAACCAAGATGTTGTAAAAAGGTTCATTAGGTTGGATTTTGGGCTTAGTCATGCATTGAGCTATTAAATCAAGTTGGTCCTAGACTTGGTGGATCTAGGTGTGAACATAGAAAGATCTAGCACACAACATTTAGTCACACTATGGCACTGACATTAGTTTCACACAAGGCACAATCCTTGTGCACTCACCCAAATCATAACAGTGAAGGTACCAGGCCGATGTTGGATTAGTTGAAACATGTCACAACTTGGGGTTCAAAGGGACTTAGTCATTATCCAGAGTGGTTTAGGTATCCTATCAATGCTAGTCTATTTATGGGAAACTCATTAGGTACAAGCCCTATCAAGGACATAAATCCTAAGGTGTAAGTCCATAATTGGCTAGGTGGGGCTCTTAGTGATACAAACTAGGAAAGGGACTAGAATAAGGTCATTAAAGTATTTAGATAAATTATAGGGATGGCTTAGGTTCAATTACTCATCCTCAAGGTAATACCCTAGGCACAAGTATTAGAACCTTGGTGCATTCTAGTTCTAATACTTAGTTGCTTTATAGGTGAGTCAAGGTTTTTATATGGTACAACAATGCCATTAGTGACCAAGGATGAATCTCCATCTCACAATACATTCAAGTAAATAGCTATAATATTACTCAAATGAAACTAACTTATAAACATAACTTTGCATAGAATAAAGCAAGATTCATCATATCATTCCTTCAACCACATTCTTCATTACTTCATGGTTCATTATATAGAGTTTAAGTATAAAATAAAGTATATGTTATTTCCTAACATTACTTATGCCCACTAGCTCACAGGCGAGCTTGAGATATAACTCAAATGTCTAAACTATCATATGTAGAATAAGAAATACTAATGGTTCACTCTCTATTTTTCTAGAGCTTTATTGCCTTGGTCACCTCTTCTTTTATCTTTAAGATAAGCCTTTTTTTATAGCCAAAGGGGCATCTTCTGCCAAGTTGGATGGGTGCATGTTAAGAGGTGAGGTGTCACATGGGGTCATTATCTTATAGGCTCTACTACACTACCCAAGTTGGATGAGCGTACAGTGGATGATGATTTGGAAATAGGAGTCACTTTCCCCACCTGATCTACCACTCTAACACTTTCACTCCTTGATCCAGCATGTACAATTCCTTATAGATACATCCTATAGAGGTCAACACCATATAAATGCTTGTCAATTGGTGTGGGATCAATAAGAGTTCTATCAGATAGTGCCAAAAGGTATAAAAAGGATAAATCACTCCAAAGATTACCTTATCCCAAGATCTAAAAATTTATAATGGTCCATGTAATGGTATAAAAGGGACCCCAAACCCCATGCAAAATTACTAGTCCACCCTAGACTAGGGTTTTAGTGCCTTTGGTACATAGAATTTAGGGTCACCCTACATTAGATATACCTTGAAGTTGTTAAAACCCTAAATAGTGCCTTTAATAGCTTTCATGGTACCATCCACTTCAATCGAGGTAGCCTTGAGAGTGAGCACATCCATGCTTTTTAATTCCTTCCTAAAGGCCTCAAGCCTTTCCTTTTCTCACTTCACTCCACCATCCAAGATCTCCCCTTGCTCACTAGCCTTTGTTTGGAAGGCATGAAAGACCACCTCCAATTTTTTCTCTTGAGTTTTCAATTGAGTGCTAAGGGATTTGACCTTGGCCATTACTTACATCTGTTCAATCCTAGTTATCATAAAGGAGTGTTGGAAAAAAATGTCCTTATCCTCCTTTACCTTCTTGAGGCACATGTCGATCACTACTACCTGGTTGGTGAAGTTGAAAAATATTTCATCAGCTTCCCCTACATCCTCTTCAAGTTCAATGAAGAGTTTTTCTACCACATATAGTTTCATGTTCAACTCTCCTCTTAAAGCCTCATAGGGGTCCTTCTATTTTTTTTATTATCGACCTTATCCTAGGGTGTATTTGCTTCATAAACACATATGCTTAGTCGATTTCACTCTACCTTGAGGTATCCACATCATCTAAGAGGGATGGATCTATCTCTTTTATGTGTTTAACAAACTTTTTGAGCTTGAGCTTGGTTACCTTAAGCTCTTTCTCACCTTTATTAATTTCCTTCTTCCATCTATACATGTAAGCATCATTAATGATGTTCTTGCATGCTATGAAAGAGGCCATCTTGATAAATGCATTGGTTGAAAGCATGGGTTTTAAGTCATGGGGGTTTAGGAATTGGTAATCATCACCCTCTTCCAACTTCTTAGAGCTCTGGATTACTTTGGTCAGAACCTCAACTTTGGGTTCATCCATGTAGTAGTCTAGCACCCAAGAAACCTGGTATCATGTCAGGGTCATGATGGTTTTTGGTAGCATGTATTCCATCAAGTATAAATCTTCATCTTATTTATAATCTTATTACACCTATTCTTTATTTCTTGGTTCATATTCCTCACCCTCATCCAATTCTTCCTCCTCACTGGCACGTGTGCTTAAGTTGATGCTTTCTTATTTTTCCTCTTTTTCTTCTTTTTTCTCATCTTCTCCTTCTCCCTTCTCATCTTCTCCTTCTTCTCTTTTTTCATCTCCTTCTTCTCTTTCTCCTTTATCATCTTTTCCTTCTCTTTCTCTTTCTCTCTCTAGTACTAGATGGATCATTATGTTGCTCTTATAGGGGTTCTTCTATGGACTTCTCCCCTTCATCCATTTCTTCCTGACATCGCTTTGTTTCCTCTATTTACTTCTTTGAGGTGCTAGTATCACCTTATTTATCTTTAAGTGCCCATTTATAATCGAGGCATGATTATTGTGTAGCTTCCTCTATTATCCTAGTGGAGGCACTAGGCACCATCACTGGTAGTTTCTCTTCCTTGGGTTCCATGCTAGCAAAACCCTTATTCTTCTCCCTTTCCTCTAACATGCACACCCTTTCCTCCTAGACTAATTTCTCTTCTTTCTCCCTCTTTCTAGATTTCTCTACTTTATCCTTTCTTTCCACCTCTTCTTTCTTGGCCTTTTATTTTTTATCCTTCCTCTACGTGGTTTACATGTCACATTTATTCTCTCTTTATCTTATCTCTTCAGCCTCTACCCAATTAATCTCAGCCTAGGACATGCCTTTGACATTCATTTCCCCATGCTTACAATGCATCCTTAGCATGAAATAAATATGGCTTTAATCTAGGCCCATGTCCTTCCATCAGTGTTGCAATTCTTCCTCCATTAGTGCACTTGAAGGTGTTACCTCCTTGGGCTATTTTTCTATCTCTTGTTCCTTCCTTCCTTCTTCCTTTAGCTCTTGTACCTTATACTCTTCATCCTTTATCCATTCTTCTACTTATACCATTTTAATGACCTCCTTTATCATCCCAGCCTTGGTCATTTCCTTCTTTTACTCCTCTAACTCCTCTGCCCTTCACATCTTAGCTTCACAAAAGTTGAGTATCTTCCATCTATGCCTACGCTTCTCTAATTCAGTCAAAGGTGATAGGGAAAGGGTCAGTTCTAGACTTGATAAGGGCTCATCATCCTCAAGCATGATTTATGTGCCCCTCCCACTTTCTACTTTTGTAAACTCCTCTTCCTCTTCTTCTTGAGATATATCAATACTGGGCACTGAAGAGCGAGCCTTCCCCTTCTTTTTCTCTTTTACACTGGGGGAGGCTTTGGGCATGATTCTCACACAATTTTTAGATGATTCTAAAGTAGACACTTCCCCCTCTAAAGTTGTCTTTAGCTTCAGTCACTCCTCAATTTCTTCTAAGGTCTCCCCTTTATTTTTCTTTAGGGAATTTTTCTTCTTCAAGGGTGTTTGGGTTCCTTCATCCACTATCTAGACTAGGGAATCTCTTCTCTGCTCAGTGCTAGACCCAACACTGGAGTCCTTATTCCTTGGCTTCATCACATAGTAGATTCTATGGATGAATCCAAAGATGGTGACATCTTGGACTAGATCGATGTCTATGCAATCTAAAGCATCTTCTTCATCTTTTGTTGTGCTTCTATCTATGTATGGAAACATGTGCCTCATTCTTCAACTTTCTACATCCAGTTCCTTAACTAGAATGTCCATATTCTATGCATTTAGGATCTAGTGTAGCACATCACTAAAGTATTTTTCTGAGAAGGTGAAGGGGAGCTTCAACCATCCTAATTTTTTCCTATCCTTTATAGCTAAGTGGATGATGTAGTAGTGTTGCATTACAATAAAAGTTCCCATCCTGAACATGTTTTAGGGAAGCCCCTAGGGAATGCACCACTCCAGTCTAAAGGCTTTGATGTACTTCTCACACCATCACATTACACACATCTTGTACTTGGGATTGAGGGTGGTGGGGTAAGTAAAATTTATATATTTTAACAAGGGGGAATCTTAGTGTTCTGGGAAGACCCAAAGATTGTCTTCTCTCCCATTCAGGATCTTAATTTCCTCCATTATGATCAATATGAGGATAGAACCCCACCTAAAGGTTCTCTTGGCATTGTGGCATTCTAGCACATTCTTGATCAACTCTTCCATGATGAATTTAGTGATATTAAACTATATGCCATGTGCCATATGATATGTGATTCAGAGGTATGACTTAGACACATCTATTTGTCCTAGCTGTTAGGACATAATTTAGAACACTCGAGGTGCATTACCACCCTCATGCCCAGGTCCTCATACTTGTTGATTGTGAATGTATAGTCCCCCTTAAAGTAATTTAGGAGCTTCATGACATGCTCTACTTCTTCATCATCATCCATCAGCTAATGGATGTCTCTATTAGTGTTTGGAATCGTAGTTATTCATTTTATCATCTAAAAAAATATCTTCATTACTAGCCTACAAAGTATACATGATCCTCATGGACATGAGAGAGAAGGAATTAGATGAGATATTTAGGTTCTATAAAGCAAGGAAACTCATAGATATAAGTTATGCCAGTAGTGGTTAGCTTGTCTCTAATCAAGACATCAAATAGGGCATTACCTTGTGTCATCTTGCACCCTGTATCCACCATCTAATCATATGTTGTCTTGGAAGTGACTTGACATCTGATGGTTGTCTTCCTTCAATTGGCATATGTGTGAAAAGGAGTGTCCTTGGTTATCCTAATGATACCTCTGGTGGAAACTACATGTATTAGTAGGACTTTTTTTAGCACCTTGATATCCACCACTACAATGCTAACTACCTCAACTATATATGCCTTTGTCTTGGTAGCAGACACTTCCTCAATAATTTTTACTCGCTTGGGTTCTAGCTGAACTAGCATGAAGCGTGTTTCCTTCTTCTTTTTAACCATTCTTAATCTACTTATATTAAACCTCAAGAGGTATGGATTATCAAAGCCTTGAATGATGACTAGTGCTTCAATAGTTGTGGGATTTGTGATTATTTTCTCAAGTCTAAGATTTTTTGGTTGTTAATAGTAGCTTGGGTAATAGCTTCCTAGTTTAACTTGGTTATCTACACCAAACTCTCTCTTTAATCCTTCACATCAGTCTACACTATGAACATACTCTCTCTCTCTCTATGTTTCCATTCACTCTAAGGTGCTTAGATTGCTTAAATACTCATTGTGATAGTGTTCTCCTTGCTTTGACTCTTTGGTTTCTCACTAGGTTTGCACTAAGTCTTGAGTTAGCATAAAATTGGTAACTTAATTAAGTCCACTATTTACCATTTTATACCCTTCACTTGTTAACTACCATTATTAATGTAGGTGTAATGGCATAGGTGCCTTGATTTCTTGTAAAACACAAAAAATCTGTAATATCTTCAAAAGTCTCTTGTCCTAAATGCATTAATGTGTATCTTTATGCCACCGCCACTACCTTATTAAATGCTTCTAATGGATTTTTTAGTGAAGTGATGTGTGGTTCAAATAGTTACTTCCTACTCCTTTTTGGGTGGATGCCGGCTATCTTAGATGACTTCTTTCTGTGCATGCATCCTTTGACATGACCTACACCTTCCTTTTGGTAATCTAGGCATAGCACCTCATATGCACATGATTCAGCCTCTTTGATTCCACTTTGTTTTCTATAAGTGCTCCTATTTCAAGTGCACTTTTTGTCCTTGGTCAATTTTTATGTGTCATCTTGACTTAGCATGTCCTACCCCATAAAAATCCCTTACACTAGCCCTCCAGTGCTTTGTTTCTCTCATGATGCTCTTTCACACTTTTAGAATGTGCATCTTCACTATCTACCTTATGCTCAATCATGTTGAACATATTTACTTTCCTCTTAGGGTTATAGCACCAAATTAATTGATGCACCTACTTGTAATTATAGTGCAAAGGTAGTACCAGAGTAGTTCATTCTTGTGCCTTCAAGTGCCCTACACTATTCATCTTATACCCATATCTCTGATGTTACTTTTTCTTATGCCTTGTAAGCTTCATGTGCCCACTAATTAGATGTATAACCTCATACATTGATGGGTTCAAATGCTCAACTTACCTGATTAGAATTATGCATGAAGTGTTGACATAAAATTTCTTGTGGTCATCACGTGTTGCTCATGACCTTTGTATATTACACATGAAACAAATAAATAATTAAAAGAATGATTTGGCTTGTACTAAATAGTATCTTTGTCAGATTAATCCCAATATACTTGTGACTAAGAAGTTGATGTTTTCATAGCACAAGCACCATCCTGATGTCTATATATCTTCAATCAGTTTCCATTGAAATGCCTAGGGAGCATTTCACTAGATAATGTGTGTATCTTGTATGCACTTATTTCCAATATGTGATGGATGATGTAGGAGCCCATCCACCATATTTAAAACTTAACTATGTACTTGAATTACTTGGAATCATAGATCAACTCCAATGATCCTTTATTCAACTCCTTGTGCTTGATGTGCTTATCATGTCAATGCTTTTGGCATGCCTTTTCAATCTACTGACTCCATTTGGTTTGGGTGTGCTTCTCATCGAAGCATTCTAAGTCTTCCAACCTTGTAATTAAATATTCTTGGTTATCTAATTGACCAATTATGCAATGCATAAGGAGGGAACCATGAATTCCATGGGTAGAACTGTTTCAACACCAAACACTACTTGACATGGTGTAGCCTTGTTTAGTAACTTATAAGTCCTACAATATCCCCAAAGTACTACTAAAAGATGATCATCCCAATCCTTGTGACCTATGTTTTATATCTTGGTCAAGGACATTCCTAGAATCTTGTTGAAGGATTTAGTCATGCCATTAGCCTAGGGATGATATGGGGTGATATTATGGTGCACCACCATGTATTTAGTCAAAAGGTTACACACTTCCTCATTAATGAAATGAGTACCCCAATCACTTATTGACTCAATGGGTACCTATATTGTATTCTAATGTTATCCCATATAAAGTGCATGATTGTCATGGTTTTTTAGTCTTTGGTTGGTGTGGCATTGGCCCATTTGGTAAAATAGTTAGTGGCCACTAAAATATATTTGGCACCTATGTACTGTGTTATGGGAGTGATTGGCCCAATAAAGTCAATAGCCCATTTTTTGAATGACACCTAGGAAAGAATGGGAATAAGAGGCATCTCATCTTAATGGTTGGGATTTTTTGTGTGTTGGCATACATCACATGCCTTAACATATTCCTTGGCATCATGGAATAGTCTTGGCCACCATAATCCTAACTACAATACCTTACACATAATTACGCCTCTAGCATAATGGCTTCATATGATCCCTTCATGCACTTCTTATAAGATGGAGTCCCATTCATGTTCTAAAACACATTGATGCAGAACATCATCCTTAATTAATTTGTATATCTTACCCTCAATGAGCTATAAGGGGGTGGTGTGGACTGTGATTTGTTTCTTCTCCTTAGTGGACAAGGTCTAGGGTGCAAACCTAAATGTTAGGAATGAGGCAATATCCACTAGATCTTCTAAAACACATTAGACCCTATATAGCTACATGTCTAGCATGTCATCCTCAATTAGTGTTGCCACATCATTAGAGTTGATGTGAGATAAATGGTCTAGCCCCATGTTTTGCTTCCTAGGTTTAACTACAATGAAGAACTAGAAATCCTAGAAGAGAATAATCCATCTGCATATGTACCCATGTAAAATAGGCTTTTTCTTGAGGTACTTAAGCTCCTCATGATCTATTAAAAAGATGAACAATAGGTATTTCCTAAAAAATTTTAAGGAATAGACCATTGCCAGTTCCTCTTGCTCAGTGGTGGTGTAATTTCGCTTCACTTATGTCAATTTCCTATTTTCAAAAGAGATGGGGTGGTCTATCCTAAATTTTCCTAGTTGTAACAATATGGTGCCAAGGTTAGAGCCTAAAGCATTGATGTGGAAATGAAAAGGAGTAATCCAATCTAGAAATTATATAGTTTGTGCAATAGCCAGCTTTAGCTTTAGTTTTTCAAAGGCATCCTCTTTCACCTCACCCTAGTAGAATGGGCCATCCTCATGTAAAATTTC
The DNA here is from genome assembly GCA_037957365.1 of Torreya grandis. Taxonomy (NCBI): domain Eukaryota; kingdom Viridiplantae; phylum Streptophyta; class Pinopsida; order Cupressales; family Taxaceae; genus Torreya; species Torreya grandis. The sequence continues at coordinate 179,789 of JARHVA010001945.1, forward strand.
CTTTAGAGCTATTGTGATCTTGGCATATCTCTAAATGAAATTTTTATAGTAGACACAATGGCCTAGAAAGGCATGAACATAATTTTGCATTGAGGGAGTCTAGAGCTGGATTATGATGGCTATCTTTGCTAGATCAACAAGAAATCTATCCTTGTAGATGATGTACCCAAGTAATGTCCTAAATGGAGTTGTGAAGATACACTTATTTAGATTTAAAGAGATTTGGAGCTGCCTACATATTTAAAACATGAGGCACAAATTTTCATAGTGGTCTTTCACAACACCATACATAGTCTAGTCATCGAGATACACTTGGAAGAACTTATGGATAAAGTACTCAAAAGTAGCGATCACTACCTTGGAGAATATGGTTGGTGCATTCTTGAGTCCAAAATTCATCACATTATAAACAAAACAACCCCATTCAATCACAAAGTTTATTTTGGGAGTATCCTCCTTGATTTACACCTAATGGTAGCCTAAAAATCCATTTGTGAAAGTGTAAATTTTTTAGCCTACAACTCCATCCAAGACCTCATCAGTGAATGAGTTTGGGAATGAATCATTGACATAATTAGCATTCAATAGCATGTGGTTGACATAGATCTATATGTGCCCATATTTTTTGATGTTGATGACCATCAAGCTCACCCATTAATATTATTATATCAAGTAGATGATGTTGGCTACCATCATTATATAAATCTCCATTTTTACCTTGGCTTGGGATTCATTCAATATGGGCACTTCTTTACTGGCCTTACGCCATCCACCAATTTGATGCTCATTTTTCCAAGGGATGGGTGGGTGCCCTTCATGTCTTGGTAACTACATGGGAACAAGTCCTAAAATTCCTTCAAGAGGTCTCCAATTCATTCCATCTCTACCTCAAACTAGTAAGTGCCTATAGTGGCAATCTTTAGCTACCCCTTTATGGTGATGTCTATTATAGTGGTCCTAAGTAATGAATGATAGGGTTCATTTTTCTCCTAATGGGAATCCTCAACTTGACATATCCCCTTAGTTGTTTTGATTTGAAGATGAATCAAATCTTCTTCATCTAGGGTGTTATCATCCACAAGGTGCACAAGTTTTTTCCTTCCTATTAGATCCTTCCAATTGTGCTCTTTTCAGGTCTCATCATCTTCCTCATTAGAGTCACTATTGAGTACCATTTATTTAAATAATGTTGAGAGCACTATTCCTTTCTCCCCAAACATTTCCATAAGTAACTCTTCTAAGATGGTAGTGTCCTCAAACACTACCCTATAGATGACTTGTAGTGGCTTTAGTAGCTCTAAGTTCTATGAAGAAAAGGATAAGGTGTCTATGAACCTCTCCTTGAGCACCTCCTAGTTTCCTATCTCATGGTGCATCTCATTTACAATGTACCATGATCATGCCTATGTTTTCAAGTTCCTTTAAAAGGTGTACACTCATAGTCCTTTTGGCACATTATCACTATAGAATCCCAAGTTTCTTCACACAACCTTAACTATGTGATTGGGTCTAAATCATCTAAGTATGTGGTTATGTCCAAGTCATCATTACTTTTTCCAAACCTAGTGCATATGGCTTCCCTTACATCTTTACAATTTGGCAAGTTAGGTCTTTGCACTACTCACCAGTGAGTAGCAATTCACTTCAAGGTATGTACTAGTGCACACATTAGATTTACCTCCTTGGAGATGCAAGCTTTAATGTCGTAGACATACATTTATATGGGTTATCTCCCTTCATACTTTGGGAGCACTGCAAGCTTCCCTTTATTTAGTAAAAACACCCTTTTATCCACCTTTTGATTATAGAGAACACATTTATTTTTTGGGCACTCAATCCTAACCAATCCTATCATGGTTATATTTAGTTTAGTTATGTGCATTAGGCAGCATCTTCAGCCAGTAACCTCATAGGTCTCTTTGACCCATCACTTGCAAGCTACATCAATTATATCAAAAGTTGATTTTACATCCTCCCATTTGAGCATGCCTTAGTCATTAGGGTTGAGCTTCTTGATGCCTTGTGCCATGATGGTATAAATTTGGTTGATCTCATCCTTGAGATCAACACTCTCTACATATAGGGGCCCTTGATCACTTGATAGAGGGATCACCACCCTTTCCTTGTTATTTTCAAAATTTATGTAGCATTTCTTAAAGCACATGTCTAAATTATTAGCATAGTACCATGGCCTTCCTAAGATCATAAAAAAAAATTCTTACTCTACTAACTCAATGACCTCAAAGTTGGCTTAGAACTCAGTGCCCATGATATCTGCAATGCCACCTTTCAAGATCTTGATAGGCTATGCTCAAGTTTTTTTAGCCATGAACAACATGTGAGGTGAAGGCCTCAAGGGTGGCAAACCCATATTTTTTTCAAGTGGTTTGAGTCAAAATATTGACCTCTACACTTGTATCAACTACTACTTCACAAACTGACCACCTATTGATTGTGGCATCTATCAATAACTCCTGGTCATACTTGATGTTTTGAGTATGTCTTACTTTATGCACCCATTCCATATGTGGCATAGAAACCTCAATCATCTAAGGTACAACCTCTACTTTTGGTTTCTTCCCTACATGTTTTATTAACAAATATTTTAGTAGAGGAAACATTCATTTAGTTTATAGGAGGCATAAGATCTCAGTCAACTCCTCTACTTCAGCCTCCTAGTTGTCTTATCTTCTATATGATGTGATGGCCTACATTTTTGGATCTCTTAATAGCTAAAGTTCACCCTAAAAATTATGTATCACACTCATGTCTTGTTTTAGGACATCCTTATATCATGCAAGGTCAAGATAAGGTGTAGCTTTTGATTTAGGCAACGTTATGTACTAAGTATGGCTCAACTCACCATACTCCAAGTGTAGTTATTATGTTTGTGTAGTAGGCAGCTGAGAGGTAAAACTAATTTAGGTCATAGATTACACATTATACTACTCCTTATGAGTCTATTGTGTCTTGTGAGACCACATTTCCTCCTTGGAATAATGCCTCACCATTTTTGCACCGTTGTCTATGCCAGACTGACCTTGAGTCAGCTTTTTATATAAGTCTAGGCATTCCTTGACTACATGTGGTCCTTGACAATACCCATATATTAGGTGTATGGGGAAGTTATGTTGATAATGATCAATTGACCCACACTTATAACACAACTATGGTGGTAATATTTCTCCACCACATACTCCTCCTCACTCGCATGCACCTCATTGGTTCCCACAACCCATATTTTACTAGCCATAGCCTTCATTGCCTTGACCCACTTGGCCACCAGCTAATGTTTTTGCCTACCTCATACCTCTTTCCATGTTTTGGAACATCTCATCAATGACTCAATATTATTATATTGAGTGCATGTAAGTGTCACACATATTGTAATAAATTATGGTGTTCACTTGACTAGCATGCTACAATAGAGGGTAGTTCCAAGAGTCATGCAGCCCATGACAAACCTCATAGTTAAGAATTAGGGCACAGACATTTATCTATGGACAATTATTATTTTTATGCCCCTCCATCTCACATATAGAGCCCCATAACCCACTATGATCATCATGCACCAAAATAGTAGTCAACTTTTATAGTTGAGAGGCCATTAACATGATCTGTGCCTCCATGATTGGGCTAAACCTAGTATAGGTGCTACCTACTACCTTGGCTCAAAGTGTGGATTAAATAACCTTAGGGGGGAATATGAATGTATTCATGGATATAACTTTTATAAATGGTACCAATAGGCCTCTAATAAACCATTACATGTGTTGGGAGGGGTGAATGTCATATGGAAGCTTAGAGAGAAGAGTTTTAAATCATGCATCATATAAGTCCATGCTCTTAGATAACCTTTGGCTGATATTTTTTAACATTATGATGCTCTAATATTTGATTTTAAGGATATCAAACTCTTTTAAGAAGGCTTCCTTCAACACATTATAGTCAACTATAGCCTAGTTTGGATCAAATTTTTGATACTAGGTATGGGCACAGTCTAGCAGGGTGGTCACGAACTGGGTTGCCTTGTGCTCAAGTTGAGTGATGCCCTAATCATGCCATTATAATTCACACTTCAACACATGCTCCATGATATTCTCTACACTATGATACTTAGGAAAGTACATCACCATCTCATCGTAAACTTGTTGAGGGGGTGGCACTAGGTTTTGAGGCACTTGTCCCCCTTATTTATATATTAGAGATGTCCCTCCAACAACTCTAATTATAGGTTAAGGCATTGATATTTATGTTTTTAGTTGTGTTATCAAACTCATCGATGTATTATCACTCACTTATGGCATCGTGCCACTTCTTATAGGTCATTGCCTAGTTGTTGTAACTGACATGCTCTACACAAAAATGCGTGCACCTATATTCATAGTTCCTGGATTGGAACTTATTGAATTCACCATATCCTCACTCAAATATTCATAGGGAATCACTTATTCAATCATAAACTCTTGATCCAAATATTGAATCCTCTCAAAGTCAATGTTGATAATATGTTCAGTTATCATTCTTCTATTTTTTGATGGGTAATCTAGTGCATGAGCTTGCACTTTAGGTTCAAAAGGGGTAGGTGCTCCTAGCACATTCTCAAGCACCGCATCTTGTAGGAACCCACCGCATCCTACACCCAACTTTTGAGTCTAATTTCATGATTCTTCCTCTCTCTCTTCATGTTTTTGTAATTCAAGGGATCCTTCCCCATGCCCTTCCTACTTGTTATGGGTCCTCTCAACACTTCCAAGTTCTAGATACTCCATTAGCCTATTCCTTTATTTAAAATAGTTTAGCCTCAAGAGATCTTAAGTGTAAGGTTGTTTTTCCTCCTCTATCATACCTTATCTACACTTCCCTTTCTCACCTTCTATGCTTGCCCATATGTGCAAGGACTTTAGCCTTCCATCCTTATAGCTTCTATATCATAATCCACTAGAAGCTTCTTTAGCTTGGTGTTGATCCATATTATGAATGCACCCCTTGGTTTATGAATAAACTCATACTCTACTTCTTTAGGGAACAATAAGGTTGACACTACAAATTCCAACACATAGATGTTCAATGTGTCATTCCACCACTTGTCCATAGTACATGCCAAACTTCATCCATGTTCTCCAACCTCTCTATGTACTTTGCAGTCCACTCAAGGTACTGGCCATAGCTACACCTTCTAGTAGTAGTGTAGGAAACCATCCACTGGTATACATGCTTAGGTAACTCATAAAATAACACCTCCTATAAAACATCATACAAGTTTTCTTGTACCCATTTCCTTGGCTCTTATCCTTTATACATGGGATGTTTTTATGTAAAACTATAATTCACTTTCTATAGGAAGCACTCAATGTTCTTGAGTGATATTCAAAGCATCACTTTATTACACCATTATAGCAATGAAATTCAACATGTCCTGACAATGGAACCAAAATGTTGTAGAAAAGTTCACTAGGTTGGCTTTTGCACTTAGTCATGTACTTAGCTATCAAACCAAGTTGGTCCTAGACTTGGTGGAACTAGGCATGAACATAAAAATATCTAGTGCACAACATTTAATCATGTTATGTCATTGCCATCAGTTTCACACAAGGTGTAAGCCTTGTGTGCTCACCCAAAGTATAACAGCAAAGGGACCAGGCCCACATTGGGCTAGTTGTAACATGGAGCAACTTAGGGTTCAAAGAGACGTAGACATTGGCTAGAGTGGTTCAAGTAGTTTGCTAACACTAGGCTATTCAAGGTAAGTTCATTAGGTGTAATCCTTCTTGAGGACATAGGTCCTAAGGTGCAAGTCCATAACTAGTTAGGTGGGGCTCTTAGTAATGCAAGCTGGTAGAGGGGCTATCATAGGGTCATTTTGGTACTTATATAAATAATAGGTATGGCTTAGGTTAAATTTCTCATCCTCAAGGTAACACCCTAGGCATGGTTCTTAAAACCTTGGTGCATGTTGGTTTTAACACTTGATCACTTTATAGGTGAGTTGAGGTCACTGTATGGCACAAGGATGCCATTAGCAACTAGGGATGAACCTCCACCTCAAAAAACATTCAAGTAAATATCTATAATATTAATCAAATGAAACTAACTTATAAACATAACTTTGCATAGAATCAATCAAGATTCATCATATCATTTCTTCAACCACATTCTTCATTGCTTCATGGTTCATATATAGAGTTCAAGTATAAAATAGAGTCTATGTTATTTCTTAACATTACTTATGCCCAGTGGCTCATAGGTGAGCTTGGGATATACACTCAAATGTATAAACTATCATATGTAGAATAAGAAATACTAATGGTTCACTCTCTATTTTGTTAGATCTTTATTGCCTTGGTCACCTCTTCTTTTCTCTTCAAGATAAGCCTCCTTTTATAGCCAAAAGGGCATCTGCTACCAAGTTAGATGGGTGCATGATAAAAGGTGAGGTGTCACATGGCATTTTTATCTTGTTAGCTCCACTACATTGCCTAGGTTGGATGAGTTCCTATCAAATGATGAGTTGGCACTGGGAGTCACTTTTCCCACCTACTCCACCACTTTGACACTTTCACTCCTCTAATTGCCATGCACAATTCCTTGTAGAGATGTCCTTTTTAGGTTGACACCATGAAACTACCTATTAGCTATCATGGGATCAATGGGAGTTCTACCTATTGGTACCAAAAGGTACAAAAAGGAGAAACCACTCCAAGGATTACCTTGCATTGAGATCTAACAAGTTGGCACAGTCCACGTAATGGTACAAAAGGGGCTAATAATTAGCTAATTGGTGGGACCTACACGGAATAAATCCCATGTTGTTCCTAAAGAATCCTCATGGATTTTTAATGATATTCAATGACTAACCTTAAGTTGATAGTTGGATTTAAGAGGTACTCATCTTCCTAGTCAGTAAAGTCATTAAAATCCCAATAATTTCTTGCCATTGCTTACTTGATACTTCTCACCTTAATACTATTCTCTTTTATAATTAGGATCATGCCCATGACCCTATTTTTATCACCCCTAGACTAGCCTTAACTCTTGCTTCATACATCTTGCATAACTAGGGTGACCCTATGTTTGTACTCATCATCTATAATGATACCCATGGAGCTAAGTGTACTAGGCTTGGCAAGCATGGTTTTAAGAGTTTATTCATTTCTATTCATCATCTCCTTGTCATCCCTTAGGACCCTCACCAAGTTCCTTAACCACGTACTCAGACCCTAAATCTTATCAATGATTATTCCCATAATGGTATTCAAATGGGCCAAACTAATAGTTTTGAAACCAAGGATCCTATCTTGAACTAGTATGTTGATTAGCTCCTTCATTTTATATTTTGAACTCCACCATTGGGCTATCAAACCCTTAGATACTACATCTTGTTGAGTTAATGGACTCTGCCTTGTCTTCATTTCCTTCAAAGATTTAAACATGTCATAAAAATATGCCTCAAACATCTTGATCATTTCTTCTAGGACTAATAGAACAACTTGTGTCTCAATATTTTTATTTTATTTCTACAAGTTCTCTATTTTTTTATACAAACCTTTGATGCCTAATTTTAGTTGAGCTAAATGAGCATCAGCTAATCCAACTATATCTTCTTCATGGATCAGGTGTTCATCGAGTCCCTAACCTCTTACTATATTTAAGCCAATTAATGGTTCAACTTTATAAAAAGTGAACTCTTCATTCCCAATCATGGACTTCTTTATTGTCACTCTCTCTAGGCCTATAGTCTCTGGGTTGAATTGCACACTAACTAATGAATTTTTGATATTTAGAGGTTCTAAAATCTCCATCTACATTTTACCTAAGATTCCAAGAGTGTCTACCTAAATTTCACTTGAATCCCTAAAGGTATTCATCTTTATTTCCTCCTCTTCCTTCATTAGAGCCACTATCCCTAGCTTTAGCTCATCATGGATAGTGATGTTAACTACCTAGGTCATGGCCCATGAATAGTGTAAGGTTGGAATCTTCTACACCTTCTCATAAATAAACCATTTAGGGATGATTGGCCCATGAATGGGATTTTAATCACTGAATAAGTTAACTTCACTCATAGGATGAGAGAAGGTTAACTTTGGATTCTTCTTTCCAACTAGGACCAATGCCAACTCAACCTTCCTCTTTTTTAGGGGTGCAACTAGAACTAGGTCCAAAGCTATATCCTTCCCTTTTTCCTATTCAATCTCCTTATCTTGGCCGTAAGGTTCCTTGGCTTATTTTCATTCTTCATCTAATCCATATGCCTCAGTAAGTACTTTGATTTCATCCTCCACTATCTCCCCAAGACTTAATGCAATCATGTCAAGGAACTTAACTAGGGACTTTGGCCTTTCATGTTGGGAAGAAAATGATGCTCCTTTACCAAGCCTTTCTTCCAATTTTTCATTTTTAGGTCCTTGTGTAACTAGTGCTTGAGGTTATTCTAGATGGGATCTAAAAGAGGGTCCAATCAACAAGTGGTATTGTTGGGGCCCCATCTTCCATATCTCACTAGGTGGTTTCTTGTCTCTAGCCAACCTAGATTAAAGCCTAATATTAATCTTCTTTAACTTGGCCAATAATTTTTGTGAAATTAGAGGCCGTGGTATACACTATGTCATGAACACCAAGCTAGTATTCATAGGGGTAGTTTATTATTTTTGATTTCAAATGTTTGGTAACCCTATCATAAGGGTCCCACTACCTCAATTCATCCAAATGTAAGTTGAAGGAGTCTCTATGTTTGGAGATGACATATACATGTGCCCAATTATGTAATACCATCCTACTGATGGCCAAAGCAAAAGGATGAAGGATTTATTTCCTTTTATTCTTACACACACCATCTATACCATGGAAAACTTGGTATATAATCTCCTGTTCTGCCAATTTGGTAGGCACATGGACCGGTAGTTTTAGGGGCTGAGTTAAGGTCCCTTCTATTCTAATCACTATATAATTTGGATACAACTATATGTATTCAATTAAATCTAAATATTTATTGACTAGAGGGTTGACCCTACCCATGGAGATCATTGTGGTAACTTTTACCCAAGCTAGATATACACAATCATAAATGACTTGTATATTGTGTCTATACTTGAATATGTACAATTTAGAATAGTGATGGGAAAGAGTTTGTCTCCCTTTAGGTGATCAATTATTTGTGTTATGGATTTTTGTGGTGTCTAATAAGACATATAGAAGATAGGACATCGTAAATAAGTGGTTGTTGGTTTTCTTCTTCATGCCAAGAATTGTTGTTTCAAATAAATGTTGATCATCTCACCCATTGGGGGAGTGAGTCCCTTTTCTACCATGAAGTATACATAAGGTACCCATATTTTAGTAACATGTGTGGTGGAAGGGGCTCCAGATAATCTATTCAGCAAGGTCATGATTATTATGATTCCTTCCCTAAATTTTGTAATTAGGATCTTTCTGGTGGGTTCTTGGATCACATGGGTTCTAGAAAGTAGTAATGAGGCAAGGATGGTGTTTAAGTCATTTTAATGAGTCCATATTCTAAATATAGGAAATTATAACTAGAGATTACATAGCTTGTAGTATCTTTCAAATACAAGAGGGGAAATATATGCTATCCTTTTAAAACTATTTCATGAACTATCCAATCTTGATCAATCTTGTAATACTTAAAAATAGGAGTAATGACATTGATACAGTGTAATATCTTAGGTTTTATAGTAGCATGGTGGAGATTGTTCATTTGGATAGAGACTAGTTCATTGTATCTCTAAAGGATTGTGGCATTATTTTACTCCTCTTATGATGGTCTACATTTCTTTAATGGTCTATAAAATCTCAAACCAGTTTCTATTTTTGATTTTCAATGCCACATCATCAAAGTTAATATGTTTGAAGACTCTTCCCTCATTTTTTGAACTAAGTACAATTATGTGTCATCCCTTTTTTGTTGCCTTCAAGTTGCCATGACTGTGAGACTAGTAAATTTCTCATTTATGGTCTATAAGTAGCCTCTGGGTTAGCTTATTCTCACTTAGATAATAATTAGACTCTTTCTAGCTCAACTATGATTGATTATAGTTTAAATTAGGGATTTTTATAGCTTTAATGGCAATGGTTACTCAGATTTAGGTGATTTCATGCCTTGGATTTGATTTATACACCTACCTTTATACCTTTGCCTTTTTGTGCTCACAAAATCTTTAATTTTGTCATTTTGTTCTTATGTGGCACCTATGTGGCATCCATCTGGTAGCTTTCATGACATTTTTTCATAAATGCTTTAAAGGAACTAGCCATTATCCTTTAAAATATTTCTTTTACTTTGTGCCATTGGATCTTTGCTCATGGATCAATGCAGATCATTGATCATGATCCCAAGGTTTTCAAGTTATTAGTTGTCCTTATATTAGGTTCTATGGTTGTGCCACTTGGCACCTTCATGGGCCTTATGGATTTTACACTATATCAGTGAACACATGTCAATACCATGGGCCTTCGAAGGTCTCTATTGATTATGCTCTGTCTGATCAGGTTGCTCTGATTAATTGTGAGTCATCGATCTTACAAGGTGCATGAACTTTAATTAAGATCAGGATATAAAAGGGACATCAAATAAATATTTTAGGCTAAAGTTTATTTTGTGTTAATAAACATGGCATAGACTTTAGTTTAAAATATTTAATCTAAGTTTTAGAACACATATAAAGGGGACCCAAATAATAAATAGACTTGATGTAAGGTTTTAACCTTAGGTTTTATCATGTTAATAAACATGATAAAACTTTAGGTTAAAAATTTTAAGCTAAGTTTTATGGCATAGGGACTTCTTTTAAAATAAAACATAATAAAAGTCTTTATCCCAAGGTTTATTGTACTTAAATAAATGCAATTGGAACTTTAGGATAGAGACTTAGATGATGTTTATACCTAGAATATTAGGCCACAAGATCATTTTATCATTAAATTCCAAAGACCCTAAGTGTTTTTTATATTTCCCAAAGGGGGTCTCATTAGTTTGCAATGTAATTAATAAGCTTTAGTAACACTTTAAAGCATATTCTTATGTCTAAGAAAGATTATCGATGAGCTTAAATTTGATAGCCTCACTAGTATCGAATGATATTCATGAGCATGTCAAATTTAAGTTCATGAAGTTTATTAGGTCCATAGATCTTGGATTTAACATGCTTCATTAGATTATCTAGTCTTGACCAAGTGCAGACTATTGATCAAGATCTGAGCATATGCATACCATTGGCTCTTGTAATCATAAAAGGATAAAGTTTTCTCAGGGTCATGTATGAAAATTAGACTAAGTTAAAGGCCTAAATATTCAAAGGATAATAAAATGGGTCCCTTTGAATGTTATAGTCATAATCTAAGGTTTTAGCCTAAGGTTTCATTGTATTAATAAAATAAAATAAAACTTAAGGTAAAAAATTAGGTTGAGTCTAATTCTTAATGCATGAGGCCCCTTTAACAACAAACTCAAACACAAAAGTGCCACATGGTGACTCTATGGGATTCTTAAGCTCTTGACTCTTTTTGACCCTAGGAAGGGTCCACAGAGCATTGATAGAGATTTAGGTTCCTGAGATGGTGACACTTGTCATCTTTTTAGGGCTTTCTTAGGCCTTTGACATTTCAATGTTGAATTTACTCTATCGAATCTTTCTTTGGTGAGCAACCATGGACTATTGATCTTGATCTAGATACTTTCACATGAATGGATTTTTTTGTAAGTTTTATCTTAAGGTTTCGTTATATTAAAAAATACAATGAGACCTTAGTGTAAAACTTAATCTAATTCTATGTTTAATAGAAGGGGACTAATTTAATCTTGAGGATGATCGCGTGTCATTTAATCTTTGGTCCCCCTTAAGAATGGATAGTTGATCATAATCTAGGTGATCATGCAAGATTGGTCTGATAGATCAAGGCTTTAGATTTGTTAGGTCTCCTTCACTCTATCTGATCATCCTCCATAATGAAGTGAGAGCTATCAATTATTTAAAGAGGCAAGATGCTTAAGTTAGGGCTCAGGTCGATATAAGAAACTAAGCTAAAGTTTTAAGACTAAGGTCTTGTTTGTGTTAATAAACACTAATGGGACCTTAAGACTAAGACTTTAGGCTAAGTATGTAACAAAGAGGACCATGTGACATAAAAATGAGACCAAGTTAGGAACATAAAGGACCCTACAAACATAAACATTAGACCTTATTAAAATAAAGAAAACAAAAGTGGGGAAATATAAAGGGACCAAGTATAATTTTTTAGGCTAAGGTCTGATCATGTTAAGAAACATGACCAAGCCTTAATATAAAAATTAGGTTTAAGTATAAAGTAGGTTTTAAAATATTCTTGCCAAATTTGCTTCTATCAAATCTGAATTCAAACCAAGGTTCTAAGCTAGGGTTTTTTAAAGGAGGGTTTTAGAACATGAATCCAACTATGAGTTATTACAGACCAAAGGCTAGTAAAATCTTTAATGAGGATAAAATTGTGAACATCACAGCATGGTCCATTAATAAGAGCTCTATGAAACTTTCAACTTAAGACAAGAGGGATAATTTTTGGAAACATTAGGCAAGGTTAAATCAAAACCATGAACAAATGGGCCAATTTTATTAGGTGTGAATGATCTTTAAATTTCAATAACGTGCAAAACATATCAAGATTTCAATGTTAAGGTTTAAAGTATGCATAAGGGTACCTATTTTTTAGAAATGGGGACTATGTTGACCTCAACAAATAGTGACTTCTAGGGGAAACATAGCAATATGTTATAACCTAGAGACTCTAGTTCAACTAATAACTAGCTCACTTATTCCACTTGATCAATGCCATTATCAAGCTCAATTCATGGTTGAAACAAACCTTGCATGTGTATAATTAGGATCAAACATAAATACATAGCCATGTTATGTGTGCTCTTTGATTCCACATACTATTTTCCATGGGATTTAGGAGGCAACCTATAGGTTTCATGCCTTTAATCATCAACATTGACTTGGAGCATATTTAGATATTTATTATAAACCATGCTTCTAGTTCAAGGAAGGCTTGGGCATTATTTTTCTATCAGCTAAGCATTCATAGCCCTGACAAAGATGCCTTCATCTCTACTCATGGCCTTGCTCCACTACCAACTATGCATCTATAGCCCTAGTGGAGATTACCATAATCACCTTTGCTTGAAAAGCTTTTCATTTTGCAATAAGTTCTTGTTTTTTGTATTTTTGGGTCTTTTAGGCTTTCAACAAAGGTTGGTGTTGAGTGTGGATCCCTTTGGGGCTATCACAAGACCGTGGTGGAACATCTTAAGGGATTATAGACCTCCACAAATGTGGGGAGCACATTTTTCATGTACTTCTCATGTGAGTGGAATATTATTAAATATTTATTTAATAATTTCCATGTTGACTTCCATGTTTATTGGAAGTGGGATTGATTTTATTATTATATGGAATTAATTATTAATTAAATAATTTCCATGTGACTTTCTCATTTTATGGAAGTGGGATTGATTTCCTTGTTTTAGGAAATTAGTTGTTTATTAGAAATGGGATTGACTTCCTTGTTTCAAGGAGTTAGTTGTTATATCATTACATCATAAATTGTGTAAGCCTTTAGTGGAGGAGAGAGATAATGGTGGTGTGTTTCTTTCTAGGAGGGTGTGTTACCTTGTGGATAAGGACATCTTGACTAAGCATGACATGTTTTTCTCTTTTGGATGTTTTTCTACAATATTTTTTTTATATATAGGTGGTGGTGTGGCTTTGGAGATAAGATAGTGTGTGAGATGTTTATTTTTATAGGGTGTGGTATAGAAAATATTGGTATGTCATTATACAGGTACATGTGTGGCATACTATGTGTGGATTATTGTTGACAAATTTAAGATTTGGATCAGCAATTTAAATAATTATTTTATGAATTCTAGAAGAGATATTTTATCTCTGTGAGAGGTTCTCTTTTGAGAGTTTGTAATCTTGTTTTGTTATATATTTTACTAAGGATTTTATTGGTAGATGTAGCCCACATTGGGTGAAACATGGTATACCTATGTTATGTGTGATTTATCTTTTTTAATTTTCTCCATTTAGAAAATGTTAACTGTCATTTGAGGAATTGGTTTCATGATGCAAGTAGTGCATAAAAAAATCTGATTTTACACATTTAAAATATGGTTTATGTATTTTAAATTAAGATTTTATGGTGGATTAAATCTGGTTTGAATTCATTTAATTGCTAACAAATGGTATCATAACTTTGGTGGTGATTTTGTTAAAGTGGTAAATCATGGGAAGGGTTTTTAGCTTGAGTGGGAGCTATGAGAGAAGAGATAAAATTTAGATTTGAGAAATTTGATGACAAAAATTTTGGTTTGTGTAAAATGTAAATGGAAGATTACTTGTATCAAAAGGAACTTTATCTCGCCTTGGAGGGGAAAGGAGGACAAATTGTAGCCATGAGTGATTCAAATTGGACATTGCTTGACAAGAAGGAATTGGGAGCCATACAGGTATGCCTTGCATCTTCTATTGCATTTAACATATTAGATGAAAATTCTATAGAGGATCTACGGATAAACTTGGAAAGTTGTATGAGAAACATTTTGCTTCAAATAAAATATTTCTTATGAAAAATTTGTTTAATATGGAAATGTATAAGAATGGTTATATTATTAATCATTAAAATGACTTTAATAAAGTTGTAATTATGCACAGTTCTATTGGAATTAAATTTGATGATGAGGTTAGAGATTTGTTCATTTTGTGTTCTTTGCCTAATAGTTAGGATAGTTTTGTTATGGTTATGAGTAATGTAGTCCCTGCTAAGGGAGGTTTAAATTTTGAGGATGTTATAGGTGTGATTCTTAATGAGGAAATGTGAAGGTAGAACACTGGTGAATCATCTTTAGGTAATTATTTTTTCATTGAAACTATAGGGAGGCAAAAGGATACGAGCAAAGGAAAACATGGAAAGTCAAAGGGTAGATCTAAATCTAGATCTAGAGCCAAAATGATATGATGGCATTATGGGAAGAGTGGACACTCAAATAAGGATTGTTGGTCACTTCAGGATAAGAATGCCAACAATGAGTAAATGAATGATGTAAATATGACATCAGGTAAATCATGTCAGGATGCCTTAATTCTTTCTTTGGATAATTTTTCTAATTTTTGGGTTTTAGATTTAGGGGATTATTTTCATGCCACCCCACATAAGCATTATTTTACTGATTATGTTTAAGAAAATTTGGGACATGTTTATCTTGGTGATGATGAACCATGTGAGATAGTAGGTAAAGGTTGTGTTCAGGTGAAAATGTAGAATGGGAACACGTGGCTACTTAAGGATGTCATACATGTGCCTATGTTGAGATGGAATTTGGTTTTAGTGGGGTAATTGGGTAGTGAGGGCTGCTCAATAATGTTTACTATAGATTCTTGGAAAGTTGCCAAAGGTGCTCTTATGGTTTCAAGAGCTAAAAAATTTGGTACTTTATATTTGACTAGTAGTGTTGATTCTTGTGATTTAGTTGTTATAGATGGAAATGCAACTATGTGGCACTATAGGCTTAGTCATATGAGCCATAAGGGAATGAAAATCTTAAAAGATAAGTTGCCTAGATTAAAATAAATTGATTTAGACTTATGTGAGGATTATGTGTATGGTAAACAGAAGCGATTTAAGTTCCTAAAAGTTAGACCCACAAAGAAAGAACATAAGTTAGAGTAGATACTTTCAAATGTATGGGGACCAGCTCAGGTATCTTTTATTGGTGGTTCTAATTATTATGTCATTTTTATTGATGATGCAACTAAGAAAGTTTAGGTTTATTGCATTAAAAGGAAATCTGATGTATTTTACACTTTAAATAAGTGGAAAGCCTTAGTTGAGAATGAAATAGATCTCAAGTTGAAATGTCTCAAATCAGATAATGGAGGTGAGTATTGTAGCAATGATTTCTTTGATTATTGTTATAAAAATGGAATCTATAGGCAAAAGATGGTTCTAATAACTCCATGGTAGAATGGGGTATCTGAAAGGATGAACAGAACAATAATGGAATGTGCTAGGAGAATGAGGTTATATGTAGGGTTGCCTTTAAAGTTTTAGGAAGAGAAGTTAGCATGGTAGTTATCTAATTAATAGAGAACCTTCTATGCCTTTAAATGGAGGCATTCCTAAACAAGCTTGGTCTGGTAAGAATGTTGATTATTCTTTTCTTAGAATCTTTGGATGTGAGGCTTTTTTTCTTATTAGGAAAGAGGATAGGACCAAGTTAGAGGCAAAATCAAAAAAATTCACATTTGTTGGTTATGGTGAGGATGACTTTGGTTTCTATTTATGGAGCATTAGAGATAAGAAAATATTTTAGTCTAGAGATTTAATCTTTAATGAAAAATTCATGTATAAGAATAAGTTGTAGGAACAGGAACAAGAATAAAAAGAGTACATAGTATTAGATGACATTATGGATGGAAAAGTATCCAACGATTTAGTTTAGGAACCGTCTACACAAGGACCCCGAACTCTTATGGTAAGAAGGTCTTCTAGGGTAAGAAGAGCACCCAAACATTTTTATCCTTCTTTGAATTATTTATTACTCACTGATAATGGAGAACCAAAGTGTTATGAGGAAGAAATGCAGGTAGATGCCAGGAAGAAGTGGGAGCATGCCATGGATGAGGAGCATAGATCTCTCATGGAGAACCAAACGTAGGATTTGGTAAGGCTACCCAAGGGCAAGAGTGTATTTCCAAATAAGTGGTTATGCAAAATAAAATAAGAAGATGAAGAGAGAGAAAGGTATAAGGCTAGGATGGTGGTCAAGGGGTTTGCATAAAAATTAGGTATTGATTTTGATGAAATTTTGTATCCTATTATAAAAAAGACTTCTATTAGGACTATTTTTAGTTTAGTTACAGTTGAGGATTTGCACTTAGAATATTTAGATGTGAAAACTAATTTTCTTCATGGTGACTGGATAAAGATTTGTATATGAAGGAGATACGAGGTCAAAGGGAAGGAGAACTATTTGTGCAGACTAAAGAAGAGCTTGTATGTCTTCAAATAAACTCCATAGAAATGGTATAATAAATTTGATTGTTTTATGTTGGAGAAAGGTTATAAAAGGTGTAATTTTGACCATTACATGTACATCAAACATTTTGATGATGGTTCTTTTATTATATTATGATTGTATGTGGATGACATGTTAGTTGCATAAAATAACATACAATATATTCATATACTTAAGAAATAGCTTAGTGACTCATTTTCTATGAAGGATTTGTGTGTTGCAAAGCAAATCCTTAGTATGAATATTACTCATGAAAAAAAGGAGAGGAAGTTTATTTTATCCCAATCAAAGTATGTGAAGAAAGTCTCTAAAAGGTTTATCACGTTAGATGTTAATTGGTACTCCTTTGGCAAGCCACTTTAGATTATCAAAGGAGTAGTGTCCCAAGATGGAGGTTGAAAATATTAAGATTTCCAAGGTACCTTACTCATCAGTAGTTAGTATTTTGATGTATGCCATGGTTTGTACTAGGCCAGATATTGCCCATGTAGTGGGAGTTGTGAGTAGGTATATGAGTGATCCTAGTTATGAGCATTGGCAAGAAATGAAATAGATTTTATAGTGCTTAAGAGGAACAATGGATGTTGCATTATGTTATGGTAGATCAGATACCACTTTGTGTGGTTATGTAGACACAGATATGTCAAGGGATATTGATAGTAGGAGGAGTAAGACATGATCTATCTTTACTATTAGAGATACAATAGTTAGTTGGATTTCTAGGATATAGAAAGTTGTGGCTTTGTCAACCATAAAGGAAACTATGTTGCTACCACAGAGGCTAGCAAGGAGATGATTTGGTTATAATAGTTTTTTCAAGATTTGGTGCATGAATAGGAAGTTGAGAGACTACACAGTGATAGTCATAGTGCCATTCATTTGAAAAATAACTTCACTTTCCACTCAAAAATAAAACACATTCAGTTATGGTATCACTTCATCAGGATAGCTTTGAAGAATAACTTAGTGAAGCTAGAGAAGATTCATACTAACCAAAATCTTATGGATATGATGACCAAGGTGGTCACATTAGACAAGTTGAGACTATGTTTAGATTTGGTTGGCCTTAGTGGTCATGGAGCAGTGATAGGTTCTGTTTGAGAGAAAAGGTCTCCAAGTGGGAGATTGTTGAGTGTGGAGCCCTTTGGGGCTATCACATGACCATGGTGGAACATCTTATGGGCTTAGATATCTCTAAAAATGTCTGGAGTGAATTTTTCATGTACTCCTTATTTGAATGGAATATTATTAAATATTTATTTAATAATTTCAATGTTTATTGGAAGTGGGATTGATTTCCTTGTTTTAGGAAATTAATTGTTAATTAAATAATTTCCATGTGACTTCCTCATTTTATGCAAGTGGGATTGATTTCCTTGTTTTAGGGAATTAGTTGTTTATTATAAGTGGGATTGAATTCCTTGTTTCAAGGAGTTGGTTGTTATCTCATTATATCATAAATTGTGTAAGCTTTTGGTGGAGGAGAGAGATAAGGATGGTGCAGTTATTTTTAAGAGGGCTTGTGGATAAGCATGAGTAGATAAGGATGGTGTGTTACCTTTTTTATAAGTCCATATTGACTAATAATGATGTGTTTCTCTCTTTTAGATGGTTTTCTACCATATTTGTGTTATATATAGGTGGTGGTGTGGCTTTGGAGATAAGACAATGTGTGAGATGTTTATTTTTACAAGGTGTTGTATAGTAGTTTGTGGTATGTTATTATATAGGTATAGGTGTGGCATAGCATGTGTGGATTGTTTTTGAAAGGTTTCAAATTTGGATCAGTAATTTAGAGAATTCTTTTGTGAATTCTAGACAAGATATTTTATCTCTATGAGAGATTCTCTTTGGAGAGTTTGTAATCTTATTTTGTTACAAATTTTATTGAAGACTTTCTTAGTGGATGTAGCCCAATTGGGTGAACCACGGTATACCTATGTTATGCTTGATTGTTGTTTTTTTAATTTTTTCCATTTAGCAAACATTAACTATGATTTGAGGAATTGGTTCCATGATGCAAGTAGTGCATAGCGAAATCTGATTTTACACATTTAAAATCTAGTTTATGTATTTTAAATTAAGATTTTATAGTGGATTAAATCTAGTTTGAATTCATTCAATTCCTAATATTTGGGAACCAAGGTATCCAGGTCTAAGGATTTGGTCAAGTGTTTGATCCTTAGATAATCACCTATGGTTGTAACCTTTGTCCCAAGCAAGGATGTTTGTTAAGTGTAATCATGAATATGCCTTAATATATTAAGCTTTCATTCTACATGCACAATTATTCTTAAAACCAATTTTAGGCCAAGATAATGTTTAAGGTCTCATGGGATAGTTAACCTATCTATTAGTCCTTACTAATTTCTTTAAACTATAACATCAAGCTCACATCTCAAATCCATGGTCAACATATGCATAAGTTTCATACATGTATTCCTAAACTTTTGGAGTTTTAAGAAAACTAGGGAAATTTGAGCTGAGGGATGTCCAAAAGGACTTATTGTAATTAAGGAACAAATCAACAAAAAGCAAACACACAATACAAAGCAGAAAAGTAGGAAGCAAAAGGGAAACAAATAAATATATACAAACTTAAGCAAAAACTAGGGATAGGAAGGAAATAACTAAAGGAAATTAACTAGCCTACCTACTCTAATTTTAACCATTCTTATATATTTACTCCATGAAGTCCTCGTGGGGAGAAATAATGAAGTAATGTTTGAGATACTACCCATTGGTGGACAATGTGAATTTTGCTCCTTGTAAGTCTCTCAGTTTGAAAGTGTTATCTCTAAGTGTATCTACAATCTGATAAGGGTCAATCAACAGAGGTGTGAACTATCATATTTTCCTTTAGGCTCAAATGATTTTTCCCAAAGAAGAACCAAGTCTCCTTATTTGAACACCTTAATCTTTGATCACTTGTCAAACCATCTCTTTATTATAGTTTGGTGCCTACTAAAGTTGGTAAAAGTTTCTTCTAATGCATCTTCCATCTAAATAATGTCCAATAGCCTTCAGTTTTCAAATTTTTGGTCTTTCTCCATATACTCTTGCATAAACTTGTAAGTTGGCAGCTTGAGTGTGATGGGGAATATAGGCTCTTGGACATATACTAGTAAGAAGGGAGATGCTTTAAGAGCTTTCTTGACTCTTATTCTATCTATCCAAAGGTCATATTTGAGAATCTTATGCCATGTTCTAGGTTTATTTGTAGTAGACTTGTTAATGGATTTCATCAAGTTTTTATTCATTAACTTAGATAATCCATTACCTTGAGGATAATGTTTAGATGAAAACTTGAGAATAATTTTATTGTCATATGCCCATTATGTCATCTCTATGTATATGAATGTTGACCCATCATCACTTACCAAAGAGACTAGAGTTTCAAATCTAGTGCATATGTTTTCTTCTAAAAACTTGATCACTTCTTATGTTATGCATTGTTTGGTGGCTACTGCTTCAGCCCACCTAGTGTAATAGTTTGTAGCTGTCAGAACATACTTGTGACCTTCTAATGAGTTGGGGTTGATTACCCCTACAAATTCCAGCCCCCATTGGGCAAAAGGTTTATCAATCATGATAGGTTGTAAGGGTAATGCTGCCTTTAGTTCCTTTGTGATAAAGATCTGGCATGAATGTCACTCCCTCACATGTCTATGAGCATATTTAAAGATGGTGAGCCAATAATAGCCAACCCTAAGGATCTTGTGAGCTATTGTCCTCTTGCATGGATGCCCACTTCCCAAATTCTCATGGAAAGTGCCCATTACCTTAGTATGTTCTTCCTTGGAAACATGTCTCAGGTACACACCTTCAAAGTTCTTTTGGTATATGACTCTATTTTTTATCAGATAATGGGCTACCTTGAGCCTTAGAGCTCTTTTTTGCTTATTAGTTACTCCTTCAGGATAAGTGCCATTAATCAATAAGTGGAAAATGGAGTCATACCAGTTATTAGGTTGAAAATTATGTTGATCAACCTACATCATACTTAGATTGGCGCTGATATTGGCAATCATTTGAATTAGACCTTCACATCTTACTAATTTTGTAGTTTTCATCTGTATGTCATATTCTTAAAGAATAGACATCCACTTACCTCTTTACTTTCTAATTTCACATTGGCATAGCATTATCTTAGTGGTTGGGTCTATTAGGATGGCATGCACTTTATTCCTAAGAATGTAGTGCCTAAATTTCTTGACCACTTTAACTAATGCAAAGGTTTTTTAATCAATCAAAGGATAATTTAACTTGACATTTTTCAAAATAGTGCTCATAAAAGCAATTGGATGGTCACACCCTTCTATTTTCTAAGTTAAAATGGTAGAAATAGTGTGGTCAAAGGAAAAAGAGTAGAGATAAATATCCTTTTAAAAGTTTGGACTTATCAAGACTGGAGCTTGGTTGATTACCTCTTTGATATCTCTAAAGGCCTTTTTAGATTCCTCCTTCCATGAGACTTTAGCATCTTTATTCAACATACCATTCAATGGTTTGACAATTTCTATGAAGCCATAAATGAATTTTCTCACAAAGTTTACTTTACCAAAAAATGATTTCAATTCTTTTCTACTATTGGGAGGATCTATCTTTAATATAGCCTCCACTCTTTCAAGATCAATGGAGATTTCATCTTTGGTAATAACATGGCCTAATAATTTACCCTCAGTGACACAAAAAATGTTTTTCTTAGGGTTGAGGGAAATTCCATACCTTTTCACCTTTAAAATACCTATTATAAATGCATGAAATGGTCCTCCCTATTCTTATAGAAAATAGTTAGATCATCTATGTAAATTATAATGCACTTACCAATCAAGCCTTGGAAATCATGGTCCATGGCCCTTTGAAAAGTGGATCTTGTGGTTATCAGTCTAAAAAGCATTATTTTATAGGCAAAAGTTTCCCACTTGGTTGTCAATGGTGTCTTCATTATGTCTTCCTTGTCTACTAGCACCTGATTGTACCCTGAAAAACAATCAAGAAAAGACATCATGGCTGAACCTAAAATAATTTGTATTACTTGGTCAAGAGAGGGAAGAGGATAATTATCTTTTTTAGATTATCTATTCATATTTTTAAAATCAATAAATAGTCTAATTTCACCATACTTCTTCCTAACTGGAACCAAATTGACAACCCAAGTAGAGTGCCTATTGGGAAATATAATTCTAACATCTAACAACTTCTTGACTTCTTTAAAGACCATAGGTTCTAAGACTAGATTCACATGCCTTTGTTTTTCCTAAAAGGATTACAATTCTCTTTGAGAGGTATAGTATGGGTGATGACTCTTGGGTCAAAAATATTCAATTCATCATAAGACTAGGCTATGACATCTTTATACTTTGTCAATAGTTCTTTGGCTCTTTTATTTTTAGAACTTGTACAAGATTTTCCAATATTAACCAATTGAGGTTGATCTTGAGGTCTAAGGTCAACAACATTATAATCTTTCCTGCTCACTTTGGGAACCTTAGAGATCTCAGCTAATTTATCTTGATCAAATTATCTTTTTGAGCCAATCATGCCCTTGTAAAAAATTTTGTCATTCACCTGAATGACTTTGCCATCAAATTTACCTTCTCCAAATGTATTTTCATTAGCCTCATCAATGACCTGAGCCCTGAGCCATAAATGCTCCTAAACTAGTCATGAATTCCAAGATCTATTGGTCATCACTAAAGACCTATAGATGGTTTACATTGTCCAGGATAAAAGGGCAAGGTATCATCTTAATGTTAATGTTTGGTGAATCTTGGTCAGGTATGAGATTAGCTATAGTAGAGGCTAGCTCATCAGCATTTTTACTTTCCTCCCTAGGGATAAAAAATAATATTGAAGGCATCAAAAGATTTGATAAGGTCCCAAAATCTAAATTTATACCTTTTGAGGTATGACATTTTATAATAATACTTGCTTCTCACATGATTGACTATAAGTTATGAATCACCATAAACTAGTAATTCCTTAACTTTGTTTTTGATGGTAAATTACATACCTAAGATGAGAGCCTCATATTCTCTAAGGTTATTGGTGCATGTAAACTAGATTCTATAAGAGGCATGACATTTCTTACCAACAAGGTCAGATAGAACAATACCTACACTATACCCATAGTTACATCTAGCACTGTCAAAATACAACTTCCATAACCCAAGCATAACATGAGAAGATTTATGATCACATACCTTGGCATTATATTTAGTGATCATGTGTTTCAGTATTGGCTCCCTTTCAAGTTTGATATAGTTGGGAACTCCCTTCCAAGGTAGCCATAGGTTTGAATAATCTATGGCCATATATCCATTTAGATCATTTGTCCATTCTCTACTTAAAATTAGTCAATATGCATCAAGGATATCCACCACTTAGATGTCTATGAATTATTGGACTCCTGGCTCAAAGGACATCTACATGTCAACATTTAACAATTCCCCAATCATCTTGACCCTAGACATATCTAATTAGGTGACAACCCTATCAAATTTAATGGCGGTCAAACCAAGTTGCTTACAAATACCTAAAGTCATGATATTCATAGATGCACTAGAATCCAATAGATAATTTTGCAAGTTTTTACCAAACATTATAACTATAAGAAAGAAAGGTGGGGATTCTACCTTAGCTTTTTTCATGGCTACATTGGCATTATCAACTGTGGGTGGCATCCTAGGTTTCTTAAACAAGGACTCCAATAATAGGTCACTTTTCTCTATGATCCATGTCAATTCATGCAAAGTAATATTAGCTTTGATTTTCTTCATATCCTCTATAATATTATAACTAGTCCTATTAGAAGAATTGGAAGTATCAATAGTAAGCCTAGAATTACTTCCCTTTGGAGGCTCTGGATTATTGTCTAAAGTGGTATCCAAAGGAGTACCAAAGTTGTTTGGAGGAGTTTAATTTGTCAATGGTTGCTTATAATCCATGTTCCTTAAGGGATATGTCTTTTTCATGAACTACTAGAAAGCTTGGATTTCTTTAGGAACATCATTAGGCTCATTGTCTTCTTGAAAGTGTAAATCAAAGGTTTCCACCATAAGAGCTTGGTTAGATGATTTAGAAGATCTTGAAGTACCTACACCATTATCTTTGTTAGGTATGACCTCAAAAGTGTCCAAATCTTCTTGAAATGCTTCAAAAGCTTTACAGAATTCAATACAATCAATCTCACCATGCCTAGTAGTACATTGAACTCTATAATAGTTAGGTAAAGCAATATCAATAAGATTGATATCCATGATCTTCTTGTCATTAGATGATTCATTATTCTTATTTTTATGGAAGCTATCATTCTAAAACCTATTATTAGGTCTATTAAACCTTTGTAAAGAGAAGTTCCTTCTTGATCTTTTTCTAGTATTGCCAATAGTTTTTGCAATTGAAGAAAATTAGTGCTCAATTTTTGGACCATTTTGAGAATGGACTCATTCTCACTCCTAGGGGTTTCTAAATTATGAACCTAGTTGTTGTTAGTACCGGTGGCTGGTACTAAGGTCCTTTGATCATTTTCATTAAATCCATTGGTAGCAAGGTGAATCAAGAAATCCAAATTTTAATTAGGAGAAACATGGCTTAGAGGCAACTGGTTTAGATTTGGGAGTTGGTTGAGAACAGGCATGTTTTAGTTATTATTATGGAAGATGTTCAGCATGGGCAAATATGGATTGACATTGGGAATAGAGTAAGCCATCTAATCTTCAGGTTGTATTTGGTTATTAATGATCATAGCCTCAACATAGGCTAAATCTAGTGTGTTCATAATACCTATAGCCCTCTTTATAAATACTAAAGTCATCGAATCAAAAGCACATTTGTAGATTTCCAAGGCTAACACTTGATTAGGTTTATAAGGGTCAATGGTCCTATTGTACATCTTTTAGAACCTATCATTAAAAATTGTTGTAGGCTTATTGGCACCCCTTTTGAGGGTGGTAAATTATTGGTACAAGACACAAGGGCTGATGATTTTGTTAAACTAATCAATGAAAATGTTATTAAATTTGTCCCAGTTGGTAATGCAATTGTCAATCAGGTTAAGAAAACATTCATATGCAGCATCTTTAAATGTGAAAGGTAATAACCTACATGTTACATATTCATGAGTGACATTTAGAAATCTTAATGCAGCTTTGAAGGATTTAATATGTTCCTCTGCTATTACAATATCACTAGGACTAAAAGTTGGCAAATATTTTTTTGTATTGTGAGGAAGGTTATGAACCACACCTTAAACATTAATAGGATAGCTTCCTAACCAAGACTTACCTTGATGAAGGTTGAATGTAGGAGTACCTTGGAGTGGTGAAGTTGGTAAATAATTTTAACGTTAATGTCTACCTTTGTCTTGTATGGCCCTCTTATCAACTTCTAATTTAATTAGAGGTTCTCTTGTCTTTGAATGTGACCTTGTCTAGATTCTTGACAATTCTAGCTTGAGGACTTTGGATCCTATTTGAAATACAATGTGTCAAATCAACCTTTATGAAGAATAGGGATCAAACTTTCACATTAAGTAAATATTGTAAAGATTCTTGTAAAAGATAATAAAAGAATGTCAACCTTTAACTAAATTATCTCAGATATGTGTACAATTACATAACTATGATCAATATTTACAATTCTAAGCTCAAATAAAATTAGATACATAAAATACCTACCAATCTTTGATCAAAACAAGTTATTCTAACCTCAAATGCTTTGGATTCTTAGATCTCAAGCTATCTTTACCATAACTACACATTTATCCCAAAAGATTTTTAATCTTTGTCTAAAGGAAGCACAAATATGGGTCAAAGACCATAAATATAGATGATCTTTACACTTTTTAATCAAATAACTATGTAAATATGTAAAGATAACACCAATATTTGATCAAAACACACCAAAATTAGCAATGATCCTATAAAACCACAAAGATGCCCTCCTTTTAGTGTCAGCAAAGCTCATCCTGTTGATGCCTCTAGATGTATCATAGGTGCTCTTAGTGTACAAATAACACTTCTAATTTTAGAATTCAATAAATTCAAAACATGACTAGTATATTATGGTAATATAGTTACCTATTGTAAAATAGTAGCAGAGCAATAAACTATTCCACATATTTATATTGATTGGTGGTTGGGAGCCACCATGGCCAATCTAAGTGAAATTTAATATATCAATGCTATTATTAGTGAATTTGTGATCAATTTCTAAACTAAATATTAATCTAAATTAATATTTACAATAGAACTTAAACTAGAGTGATTTGGTCAAAAAAGAAGTAAAAGGAAGGGTAAGGCAAAAAGAAGGTATTCTGATTTTTATTCCAAACATTATAAAAAAGCTTAGATTTCATCAAGACATACATTTGAGCCAATACATGTTATGAAATAGCTATAACATAGATCCTACCATTTACCAAGAAACTCTCTAAGAAAATGATGGAATAATGCAAATAAGAAACTAGATTCAATTTAAAGATTTACTTCACAAGCAAATTACATTAGCACATCTATAAGAGAAGCAAGGGAAATGAAATGAATCTAAGATATTTCAATTAACCTAGCATAACCACAAGTTAAAAACTTTGCATTCATATATGCACATCAAGAATAAATAAAAACCATTCAAATCTGAACATCTAAATAGTTAGTTGAGAGACAAGCCATGTAACAATTGACACAAACAAATTTGGACAAACTTTTTAGTATTCCTTGCTTGAATTAATTATTCAGAGTATAAAAAATAGTTTTATCTCTAAAAACTCCTTCCCTTTATAAAATTGTAATGCTACCTTTTATAGGAGACTAAGGTAGTACACCAGTCAATCATGAGATTAGAAATGTACAAGAGTAAGGATAAATGTCCTTTTTATGAACTTATAGAATAAATTCCCTTTTCTAAAGTGGACTGACCTATAGGTAAAGGTGCTAAAAAACTTGCACATGCCTTTACAAAAAGAATATTCTACTTTTGAATATTACAA
This sequence comes from Torreya grandis, assembly GCA_037957365.1. Classification (NCBI taxonomy): domain Eukaryota; kingdom Viridiplantae; phylum Streptophyta; class Pinopsida; order Cupressales; family Taxaceae; genus Torreya; species Torreya grandis. The sequence goes on from JARHVA010001945.1 coordinate 206,854, forward strand.
AGTTTTTAACAAAGTAGAATATTATTAGCTAGCTGGTGGGCCCTATGCTAAAAAACTCCCCTATTACTCTTGAAGAATGCTCATGGCTTTTTAATGTTGTTCATCAATCAACCTTAAGTTGAAATCTGGATCTAAAAGGTACTCATCTTCTTGGTCAGCCAAGTCATCAAAATCCCTATCATTTCTCACCATTTTTTCCTTGATACTTCTCACCTCATAAATATTCTCCTTTGTATTTAGGATCATGTCCATGAACCTAATATTATCACCCCTAGATTGGCCTTAACTCTTACTCTATACTTCATACATAATCAGGGTGACCCTATGCTTGTAATCATCATTTGTAATGATTCCTAGAGAGTTGAGTGTGTTAAGATTGGAAAGCATGGTTCCAAGAAGTTTCTTAATTCTATTCATCAGCTCCTTCTCATCCCTTAGGACCCTCTCCAAGTTATTTAACCACATACTTAGACCTTGGATCTTATCAATGATTATTCCCATAATAGTATTCAAATGGGTCAGACTAATAGTTTTGAAACTAGGGATCCTATCCTCAACCAATATTTTGATTTGCTCCTTTATTTTGTATTTTAAATCCTACCATTAGGTTATCAAACCCTTAGCTATTACATCTTATTGAGCTAATATATTATGCCTTATCTTCATTTCCCTCAAGGATTTGAACATGTCATAAAAATATGCCTCAAACATCTTGATCATTTCTTCTGAGATTGATAGAATAGCCTGTGTCTCAAGATTTTTTTTATTTTTGTAGGTTCTCTATTTTTTGATACAAGCCTTTGATGCCTAATTTTAGTTGATTTGAATGAGCATCAGTTAATCCAACTATATCTTCTTCATGGATTGGGTGTTCACTAGGTCTCTAACATCCCACTAGAGTTTAAGATAATGAATGGTTCAACTTTCTAAAAAGTGCATTCCTCATTCCCAACCATGGTCTTCTTTGTTGCCACTCTCTTTATACCTACAGTATTTGAGTTGAATTTCACACTAACTAATGACTCTATGATATTTAGAGGTTCTAAGATCTCCATATGCATGTTCTTGAGGTTTCAAGAGTGTCTACCTGAATGCCACCTGACTCCCCAAGGGTAGTCATCTTTATTTACTCCTCTTCCTTCATCAGAGCTACTATCCATGGCTTTATCTCATCGTGGATAGTGATGTTAACTACCTAGGTCTTGGCCCATGAATGGTGTAAGGTTGGAATCTTCTAAATCTTCCCATAAATGAACCATTCAGAGATGATTGGCCCATGAATGGGATTTTCATCACTGAATAAGTTAACTTCACTCAAAGGATGAGTGAAGGTTAACTTTGGCTTCTTCTTTCCAATTAGGACCAATGCCAAATCAACCTTCCTCTTTTGTAGGGGTGCAACTGGAACTAGGTCCAAAGCTATCTCCTTCCCTTTTTCCTATTCTTTCTCCTTAGCTTGGGCATGAGGTTCCTCTACTTCTTCTCCTTATTCATCTGATCCATATGCCTTAGTAAGTACTTTTAGTGCATCCTCCACTATCTCCCAAGGACTTAGTGTAATCATGTCAAGCAACCCAATTGGGGACTCTAGCCTTTTAGGTTGGGAAAAATATGATGCCATTTCACTAGGCCTTACTTCCAATTTTTCCTTCTTAAGTCCTTGTGCAAATTTTGCTTGAGGTTGTTCTAGAGGGGGCCTAAAAGAGTTTCTAGGAAACAAGTGGTATTTCATGGGCCCCATCTACCATATCTCACTAGGTGGTTTCTCATCTCTAGCCAACTTAGATTCAATCCTGATATTATGCTTCTTTAACTTGGCCAGTACTTATGTGAAATTGGAGGCCCTAATATACATTGTGTCATGAACACCAAGCTAGTGTTCATAGGGGTGGTTTATTGTTTTTGATTTCAAATGTTTTGTGACCCTATCATAAGGGTCCCAATGTCTCAATTCATCCAACTATAAGTTAAATGATTCTTTGTGTTTGGAGATGACATCTACATGTTCCCAATTCTATAATATCATCTTACTGATGGCCAAAGGAAAAGGGTGAAGGATTCCTTTAATTCTTTGCTTGCACACACCATCTATACCATGGAAAAATTAGTATGCAATCTCTTATTTTACTAATTTGGTAGGCACATGGACTGGTAGTTTGAGGGGCTGAGTTAAGGTCCCTTCTATTCTAATCACTGTGCAATATGGATACAACCAGATGTCTCCAATTAACTCCACATACTTCTTGACTAGAGGGCTGATCCTACCCATGGGGATCCCTATGATGGCTTTTACTAAATCTATATATACACAATCATAAATGAATTTTATATTGTGTTTATACTTGAATATGTGCAATTTAGAATACTGATGGGAAACAGTTTGTCTCCCTTCAGGTGACCAATTATTTATGCCAATGATTTTGGTGGTGGCCAATAGGGCATCTATAAGATATGACATCATAAATAAGTGGCTATTGGTTTTCTTCTTCATATCTAAGAATTGACATTTCAAACAAATATTGATCATCTCACCCATTGGGGGAGTGATTCCCTTTTCTAACATGAAGTATACATAAGGTACCTAGATTTTATTAACACATGTGGTAGAAGGGGCTCCAAATAATCTATTTAGCAATGTCATGATTATTTTGATTCCTTCCCTAAACTTTTGGTGGGGTCTTGGATCACATGGGTTCCTATAAGTAGCCATGGGGCAAGGACGGTATTCAAGTCATTTTTACCAGTCCATGTTCTAATTATAAGCAAGTCTACCTGGGGGTTATATAGATTGTATTAGCTTTCAAATTCAAGAAGGGAAATATATATCCTTTTAAAATTATGTTCATGAACTATCCAATATTGATTAATCTTGTAATCCTTGAAAATAGGAGCAATGACATTGATACAGTGCAATACCTTAGGTTTTGCAATAACATAGTGGAGATAGGTCATTTGGATGGAGACTAGGTCATTGTATCTCTATAAGATTGTGGCATTCTTCTACTCTTCTCTCATGATGCTCTGCATTTCTTCAATGGTCCAAAAAATCTTAGACCATTTTTTGTTTTTGTTATTTAATGTTGCAGTATTAAAGTTAGTATCCTTCAAGACTCTTCCCTCATTGTCTAAAGCTAAGTACAATTTTGTGTCATCCCTTTATTTCTAATTTTAAGTTGACATGACTTTGAGACTTATAAATTAATTACTAATGGTCTGCAAGTAGCCTCTAGGTCATCTTATTCTTACTCAAATAATAATTGGACTCATTCTAGCTCAACTATGATTGATTAGAGTTCAAATTAGGGATTTTTGAAGCTTTAATGGTGATGGTTACAAAAATTTAGGTGATTTCATGCCTTGTATTTCATTTATACCCCTACCTTTATACCATTGCCTTTGAGTTCTCACAAAATCTTTAATTTTTTCATTTTATGATTGTGTGGCACCTATGTGGCATCCATCTAGCAGATTTCATAGCATTTTTCATTAATGATTTAAAGAAACTAGTTGTTATCCTTTAAAATATTTATTTTGCTTTGTGTCATCATATCTTTGCTCATAGATCAATGTGAACCATTGATTTTGGTCCTAAGTTTTACAAGTTATTGGTTATCCTTGTATCTGGACCCATAGTTGTGCCACTTGGCACCTTCATGGGCCTTATGGGTTTTGTGCTCCGTCAGTGAACATGTGCTCACACGTGTCAATCCTAAGAGCCTTTGGAGGTCTCATTTAATAGTCTATGTTGATTACATTCCATCCCATTAGGTTTCTCTGATTAACTATGAGCTATCGATCATGTAAGGCGCATGAAGTTTAATTAGCAACAGGATATAAAAAGGACTTAGGCTAAATATTTTAGGCTAAAGCTTATTTCATGTTAATAAACATGACATATACTTTAGAATAAAATATTTAATCTAATTTTTATAACATGTATAAATGGGGCCTGAATAATAAGTGGACTTAATGTAAGGTTTTAACCTTAGGTTTTATCATGTTAATAAACATGAGAAAACTTTAAGTTAAAAATTTTAAGCTAAGTTACATGGCATAGGGACTTCTTGTTAAAATAAAAAATAATATAAGTCTTTAGCTTAAGGTTTATTTTACTTAAATAAATGCAATTGGAACCTTAGGATAGAGACTTAGATTAAGTCTATGCCTACAAATATTAGACCACAAGATCATTTTATCATTCAAGTTTAAAGACCCTAAGTGTTTTTTATATTTTCTAAAGGGTATCTTATTGGTTTTTAATGTAAGTAATGAGATTTAATAATGCTTTAAATCATATTTTTATGTCTAATCAAGATGATCGATGAGCTAAAATTTGACAGCCTTGTAGATGTCAATGATAACCTCATAGGCATTTAATGACATTTATGAGAACATCAAATTTAAGTTCATGAAGTTTATTAGGTCCATAGATCCTAGATTTAACACACTCTATTAGATCATCTGGTCTCAACCAAGCATAGACCATTAATCAAGATCTAAGCATATTCATTCCATTGGCTCCTGCAATCATGAAGAGGATTGAGTTAGCTCAGGGTTGTGTATGAAAATTAGACTAAGTTAAAGGCCTAAATCTTCAAATCATAATACAATGGGTCCCTTCAAATATTATAGTCATAACCTAAGTTTTTAGCCTAAGTTTCATTGTATTAAGAAAATATAAAAAACCTTAAGGTAAAAATTTAGGTTTAGTCTAAGTCTTAATGCATGAGTCCCTTTTAACATTTAGCTCGAACATGAGAGTGTCACATGGCAACTCCACAGGACTCCTAAGCTTTTGACTCTATTTGACCTTGGTAGAGGTCTATAGAATTTTGATAGAGATCTAGTTTCTTAAGATGGTGATACTTGTCATCCTCATAGGTATTTTTTAGGCCTTTAACATTTCAATGTTTCATTCACTCCATCATATCTTTCTTAGGCGAGCAGTTGTGGACCATTGATCTTGATCCAGATACTTGCACATGATTGGATTTTTTGTAAGTTTTATCCTAAGGTTTTATTGTATTAAAAATATAATGAGATCTTAGGGTAAAACTTAAGCTAAGTCCATGTTTAATTAAAAGGGACCCATTTAATCTTGAATATGATCACGTGCCACTCGATCTTCGGTCCTGTGTAAGTATAGATCATTGATCATAATCTAGGTGGTCATGTGAGATTGGTCCAATAGATCAAGGCTTTGGATTTGTCGGGTCTCCTTTGCTCTATCTTAACATATTCCATAATGAAGTGAGAGCCATCAATTTTGCAAAGAGGTAAGATGCTTAAGTTAGGGATTGGGTTGATATAAGAACTTAGGCTAAAGTTTTAATACTAAGGTCTCATTCATGTTAATAAACATGAATGGGGACTTAAGACTAAGACTTTAGGCTAAATATGTAACAAAGAGTACCACGTGACATAAAAAATGATACCAAGTTAGCAATATAAAGGACCTTGCAAACATAAACGTTAGACCTTGTTAAAATAAAGAGAACAAAAGGGGGGAAATATAAAATGACCAAGTATAATTTTTTAGGCTAAGGTTTGGTCATGATAAGAAACATGACCAAACCTTAATATAAAAATTAGGCTTAAGTCTGAAGTAGGTTTTAAAATGTTCCCACCAAATCTAAATTTAAACCAAGGTTCTAAGCTAGGGTTTTTTGAAGGAGGGTTTCAGAACATAAATCCAACTATGAGTTCTTATAGACCAAAGGTTAGTAAAATCCTGAATGAGGATAAAATTATGAACATCATAGCATGATCCATTAATAACAGATCCATGAAACCTGCAACTTAAGACATGATGGCCAACTATTAGCAACATTAGGTAAGGTTAAATCAAACCATGAAAAAATGATCTAATTTTATCAAGAGTGGATGATCTTCAAATTCCAATAACATATAGAACATATCAAGCTTTCAATGTTAAGGTTCAAAGTATGCACAAGGGTCCCTATTTTTTATAAATGGGGGGTATGTTGACCTCAACATGTGTTTTTATTCCTTATATCCATTTTTATGGACTAATGTGGACTAGTGTTGTGTAAGTTATTCATATAATTTATGACCATGATGGAATTACATGGATGGATGTATGTGAAACCTCATGTTTGACCCATCACATCATATTCTATCTATAAGAAACCTTTAGGAAAAAAATATTCCTCTCTAAAATAACTATGTTTTTGTGTGATAGTGGTATTAGAGTGAAAATTTTCAATTGTATTATGTTTCTATAAAGTACCTATGTAAATGTTAATGTACTTGGCATACACTTTATGCATGTAACAACCATGTGAAATTATCATGTAGACTAACATTAATTCAATTAAGTGTAATAAACCCATGTAAAATTATTGTGTAGTGTAATTCTCATCCATGTTTATATAGTTTTGTGTTATGTGACCCCACATAATCTTTATATGATTGATAAATAATGCAAGTATAAGGTTTGAGGGAGATGTTTATCCTTTGTTCATACTTTTATGAACTAAATTTTAGGCTAGGAAGTGGATGTTTAAGTTACTAGGGCCAAAACTCATTTTTCCCATTTTCACATTGAGAACTTTGTGTAGCATACATGTGTGCATCATGAGTTGATTTGTGCATAATGGTCAATTTTATGGACAATGTGACCCTTCACTCACCCATTTTTATTGTTAGGGAGACAACCTTTTTGATGAACACTCTATGTTAAACCTTATGGAAAATATGATACTATCGTTATACTATTATTTACCTCAAAAAGGTAATAGATGATTATATGATGATTAATTTATAATCTTATCCTCTTTGGTGGCTTCCTAATCCATGTAGTGCTAGCAATGTAGAATTTTTATATGTTGGGTGATTAGAATTTTAGTTTGGTTGATTGATGGTTTAATTTGATTAATAAACCAACACTTTTATTTTTAATTGAGTTAATATGAATAAACCATTTCTCATTTGGGCTTATCTTCCTTTGAATTTTAAAAATTATTCATTTATTAGTAACTTTATTTTTAAGATACTTGGTCATTGAATTATTTTAGTTATTTTATTTCTTTCAAGATGTTCATTAGTATAATTCTAATTTATTTTATGTCGTGATGTAAAATTTTGTTTCACATATGTTATTATGGGGGAGAAGATGATAGCTATTCGAATAAACTATAGGGTTTATATGGGAACCTATATGGGTTGTGTTATCACATAAAATTTTCACACGTCTTGATGTTGTAGTTCATTGTGTGAAAATATAATGATACAATGGGATCACCTCCAAGATATAGAACCTTGGAGAATTGAGGTGAACCTCTAGAGAAGGCTAAATTCCTTTCACTAAATTCATTACAACTGATAAATTACTAGCCTATGTGTAAATTCTACTTCTTAGTGATCTTGTTACTAAATTAGGGTTTGACTTGGGAAAAGAGTTTTGAGAATGAAATTGTAAAACTATAAATGTTTATTGCACTAAATATTTTATAGTGGAATTTTAGTGCTTTTTTGAATGAACACAACATAATAATAAATATATTGAAATTTGTAGGAGCATAAACTCATGCAAATGTGAAACCAAAGGCAATATTATATATTTTCATACAAGGGACAAGATTATTTATTTTTAATAAAAAAATCTTTCAAAAGGGTAAGAAAATACCACAAATGAAATTTCATGACTGAAATAAGAATTAAAACATCTATAAATATTTAAATAACCTTACATATACAAATATTTCACAGACAAAAAAGGCAAATATTCAATTTATTCTCATTCTCAAGGTTACAACATGTAGACAAGTTATTCAAAATGTAGAATAATCTCTCTAGTAGTAAAATATAAATGATCTACACCATAGTACCAATATTTATGCAAAAAAACTCATAAAAGAGATGTAGTTAACAAGGAAATCCACGCCTAGTTTAAGAATATGTAAAATCTAGAAAATCCATGAAAAGAGGCATGATCTACAACTGTAATGTCATCTTTGGCTTGGTAAAATGGTTGGATAAAATTATGAAATTGTTGGTCATGATCATGCAATTGAGGGAGGTGTGTAGGGAACTTGGAAATATTCATGTAACTCCTTTGTATTCTTCAATTTAGTTGAAATGGATCCTCATGTAATGGGGTTCCAAAGTGAAACTTAAACTCTAGAGAAAAAGATAGCTTTAGATAACTTAAGTTACTTTTTGAAAAACACTAACTTATAATTTTTAATTAGGACTTTTACAACTTTCAAGTCACACAATCTTGATAAAACTATAATTGTATTTTACAATAAGTGCTTTTACAACTTAAGCAACTCAAACTTGTCAAAATGGAAAGTGTAATTTGTAAGTTTGCTTTTTAGAAATTTTAACCTGTCAAAATGGAACATGGAAACTACACATGGCTCTTTCTCAAAAAGATATCAAAATAATAGTTATAGTTTAGAATATTTTTACAATAATGAACGTACAATATACAAGAATGTTTTTGATAGAAATAATTAATCTATATCCAACACTTATAAAACCTCTTTATCCTTTTTTGCCTAGTCTTTTCAATATATGCATCAAAACAGTTGAATATCTCTAGGATTCTATCTTCATCAAGACTAAAAGAGTATAGGTGGTTTATTTCAAAATATGTTATTATATCTAAGAGTTTTCTATGTACCTAGGGATATGATATATTAATGTATATGGGTTGATGAAGATACCAACATGTGGCACACATCCCTTTAGTTAGTTATATGGGTCCAATATATTAGGATAATGGAGTAACTTGTGGAATTAGTGAATTGGGCAATGGTCAACCTATATTGGGATTAAAAGGTTACCCATCCATTGTTAGTTAGATATAAGTCTATATAAAGGAGATGCTTATCATTGTAAAGGTATGAAGTAAGCATTGATTCTTCTATTATAAGAGGATATTGGAGGTTGTCCCCTCAAAGAGACATTATGGAGTTATTCCTTTTTAAAGGAGTATTGTATGGTGTTGCCCTACCTTAAGGGTATTCTATTTCTATATATATTGAATATTTGGATATCTTGGTCCACCAATATCTATTATGTTGTGTTGATCTACATTATATTCTGCATTATTTTTGAATATTATAAGTGTGGATCATAATAGAGTTCTCTTTTGAAATCTCTATATTATTGAGTCTCCTTGCCCATTTGATATAACGTGTTAAGGTACTTGATGAAATGGTGGATAGAGCTCAAGCTAAAGGTGGTGTCCTAAGATGACTCTTTTTCAATTACTCTTTTGAATTTATCTTGTACTTCCTACACTAAAAGGACATGGTTTTGATGATATGTTTCTTGACATGATAATTTATTCAATAAATCTTCAATGTCATATATCATATTAGTGGCCTTGTACTGTGAAACTTTATCCTTATGTGTATTCTATGTGATTATCCTTATCCTAAATTGAGTTTCTCTATCCATTTTCTCATGCTCTATATCATTTTTTAGTATCATTTATATAAGGAAGATGTCAATATCAATTATATTTATAGCTATCAACTTTGGATAAAAAAATTTTAACCTCTCTATCTCTTCCTCATACTTGTTGATCTACTCTCTCAAAGTTGTTCTTCTCTCTATTAGAGTTGTATAATGGTCCATCATTAATTTAATAAATCTATTGCCCTTTGAGATGAGCTCTTCTACCCATTTCTTGGTGTCCCCTCCCATGCTACCAATTTATGTCACTACATCAAGTGTTGCTTGATCTATGATTTGAGTAATAGGTTGTGTTGGTAAAGTAGTGGGCTCGGTGAACTTATTTAATGTAGTCATTAATTGTTCAACCCTATTCTTCAACTCATCCTTAGTGACCTTATCACTATCTATTTTCTCAAAAAGAGAGTTAATGTTGGATTGAAAATTATATTTTAATACCTCTCTTGTAGGAGGTCTAATATGGCATTTTAATACCTAGTAATCCCCCACCATTATATCTTCTTTGTATTGGTTTGGTAGGGGGATTGCAATCTCGACATACCTCTCCACTACTGAATCATTCAATATCACTGAAATGGTTTAGGGAGTTGTCTTGGATTTTTTGTGTGCATCTATGAGGCCAAAATCCAATGTGTTCAGAGACACCATCTTCTTTATTTCTTCCCCATTGCTATGCTAACCAAATAAGAATTGAATCCTATTGTGCTAACATTGTCACTTGAGAATCTATAGTTGAAGATGTTGCACTGGTGGGCATGGTGACAAGTGTTATATCCTTCACTAATATTATTGTTGATTATTTGGTAAATGTCTTTACCACCTCTTCCCCATCTATGGGTTAAGGGTCCACATTTGTATCAATGACTTGTCCCATCTCTATCTCTTCTATAAGGGATGGTATTACTATGGAAGTGGAATAAGTGGGTGTAATTGAAATGGATGTGTCTATAGGGGGTGTGGAAGATGGAAGTGATACCAATGGAGAAGTAGGCATAGGGAGTTAGAATTGAGGAACATGTTAAAGTGTGGAGTCCAAATCTTTGAATGAGTCAATCAAATATTTAAGGACACTCAAGGTTAGTAAATTAATAAATATGAAGGGAGATGAAGATGAATTAGTAGTTATCCTAGGGGTTAGGATGGCAAGCAAGAGTGTAGTTAGAATGAAAAAATTCATGACTATATACTATTGTGTAGTGTTGGTAATTAATGGAATGGAAGGAATTGTAGATGAGATGAAAGGAATTATGGAATGGGGGAGTGATATTTTGGAAGAGGGATGTGTCAAAGCTATATGAATGACATAGATAGGTGGAGGTAGTATCACAAAAAAGGGAGTTGTAACTATAATTGAGATAGGGGTTAAAACTATTCTTACTTCAACTACAGCATATTCTCAGATGAAATGACTATTGGTTGATATTTTATTTCTCCTTGGTTACTTTATTATCTTTTCTTGGGCTTTGATTTCTTATTTCTCTTATGGGAGACTATTAGCCTATCTTCGTATTCTAGGAGTGCCACACCACTAAAATCTTCTATTGATGGTGGTACTTTATTTGAATTCAAGTAGTTTTTCATGGAAGCTTACTATTTATTTGGTCATTTGGACCCCTTTACTTATAATCTAGCTAAGTGTTCTATTTATTATGTTGGTGGTTCTATCCACTAAAGAGAAAAACTCAGGAATGGACCACCTCACTGCTGGAAGGGTTAAAGTATAGATTTTATTCTCATGGTAGACCTTGTCTATTGAGGACTCATCATTGATAAAGTCCTCAGGGACTAGTGCTATGTTAAAGGCCTTAATCTAATCAAGGTTCATTCTAGAGTAGTCCTTTAGTCTTACTTCCTCTTCATCTTCTAAGTCCTCCCATTAGTCTTTGTAGTAGGGTACATGGGAATATGTGGATATTCCTAATATACTAGTAATGTTTCCAAGAACATCATAGAATGGCCTGGCCTCTAAGGATCTCAAGGTCATTTATGTCATTTTAGCCTCTATACAATTGGCTTTATTTAGAGAAGGGCATGTGTACCTACCTATACCGATGGGAAAGGAATCCCCAATTTGTGTTTGCTAGATAATATATTATGAGTTTCAACTAGTTGCCTCATAATCTCCATTAATGACCATTTATCACTCACATATCTCAGGAGGGTGTAAAGATAATTGATGAATTTGCATACTCTGATGTATGATTATGTGGGGAACTAGATGAAATAAGAACCCCAATTGGTGATCTTTGAAGTGGTAACATTAGAGAATATCTTCTTTTCTAGTTCTTTGTTAAACATAACTATGATGCAGTAGATGAATGCATTATTGACTCTCCTAAAGTGCTACCTAATAGCCTCAAGAGTGAGGTTAGGGTAATAATTGAACACATTATTCCCTTGTAGCTAATGTGTTTATTCTTAGGAAATCTCTCCCCTTGACCAATATATAAACTAGATAAGAAGTCATAAAATTTTCATGTGTTTTAGACCTCCATCAACTGCTTGTGGATGGATTCACTAATGAGCTATGCCCATTGGATGTATTGCTAGTTCTAGTGGATCACCCAAAAATATTAATACATCCAATCTTGTAAGTTCTTTGCATTAGGATTACTAGTGATCTTATGCAATAGTATGATTATATCACCTACCTTATCCTTAAAATCAATCCTTGCTAATGTTTTAGGCAATCTAGTAGTTGTAGCCCTAGTGATCCTTAGCCATTGTTTGTTTATTAATCTCTAACATCTTGTGTTGTTATCTTGATAGAATTTCCTTGATGATTCTAGAGTTATATCTAGGTAACTCTCAAATTTAGGTATCAAAAAGATGGAGTCTATAAAGTCTGGGTCTAGATTTAGAATCCTTTCCCCTTTGTCATTCAACATGTCTCTCTTATCAACATCATAATGGTTTTTTTAGTGTGATTACCAACTCAAGGATTTGCATAGTTAAGGGGAAATTAATTGTTTAGGGCATCTGCAATCATAAATGCTCTAGGTCTAATCATTCTTAAATTCAGATTTTATTCTAGTCTAGAAATATCTTAGGTTAATGTGACCTAGGTATGTGTCTATAATATCAAATGTGTTGGATTCCAAACTAAGTGTAACACTGGGTCCTTTAGATTTGAGCTTCATCTCTTTCTAAGACATGGATTCTAGAGAAAATGTTTGGGGAAAACCAACTAAAGATTTGGTGTATCTTGTAAGTACAAAATGTAGGTGAAATCTCTGATAAAGATTGGAGTTGCTCATTGCACTAGAAAATTCCATGGGAATGTGAGCTTTTAATTTCACATGAAAATTCCATAGGGATATGGAGTTGTAAATACATGTAGAAATCTTGATGGAGATGGAAGTTACAAAATACACATGCATTTCCTAGTGAAAACTCTGATAGAGATTGAGGTTGCTCAAAGCACTGGAAAAATATGTGGGACTATGGGGTTATAAATGCATATTGAAATCCCATTGTTTTTGGAGGCATAAAATGTAGGTGGAAGTCCATGAGGATTATTAGGGAAGCTTACAAGGGAATATGCAACTAGTTTAGGAATTTCTCTGAGAATATTTGCCTGGTATATGAAATTTGGTGAAACCAAGATTTTCAATGTGATAAGAAAAATCAAACTCAAAAGAGGATAATATATAAATAACCCCTTTACAACACCACTAGATGAATTTATAAACCCTAATGATGTTAAAACAAGGAAAAACCCTAAACAACTAGATTCATAATTTCAGCATTAAAAAATGAATATAACTAAAATGAGCTTGATTATAAGAAAATTCACTTAAAAAATGCAAAAGGTTAAATAAATACCATGTAAGAGGGTTAATAGCATCACGGCATGGTAACGTTGCTCAATTACATGGCTTGTAGGCATGGTATATGGATTAAGGTCACTTGACAGGATCATAGGGCTCCAAAATCAAATTAGAAAACTTAAACAATGATTTTATTTTACTCTAAACCTTTATATAAGAACACTATAATAAATGCCCCAATGGTAATGGTTAGCAGATATCTAGAGTCTACTGACACATTTGAAACTTTAAAATTTTTATAATTACACATAGACATTCAGATTTTGTGGGATTGGTTTGTTTGACCCTTCAAAAATGGGAAGGCAAAACTGGGGGAGTAATTTGTAACTTTGAAAGTTGCAAGTTGCACTTGGAGTTCTGAATTCTATAGGAAAGGTGGTTGATAGCAAGTAGAGCTCAAATTACAATTTGAAACTTTGTAAGTTTCAAATTACAACTAGAGTTTTGGCTTTTGGTTGGAGTGTTACATGGGAAGCAGAGGTTGGGAAGAAATTTTCAAGTTTGCAACTTGAAAATTACACCTCAATCTCTAGTTTTCATAGAGTATTTGGTTTACGAGAAGAAGAACTCAACTTTTACTTTGTAACTTTGCAAATTAAAAATTATGAGTGAGGTTTAAATTTCTATTGGCTATGTGTTTTATGGGAAGTAGAGGTCTAGATGAAATTTGCAAGTTTGCAAGTTGCAAATTGCACCCAGATCTATGATTTTCATTGGGTTAATGTATTGTATGAAGTGGAGGTTGGGAAGCAATTTGTAAATTTCAAATTAAAATCCAATCTCTAGTTTCTTCTTACTTAGAGAAATGGGTATTTTGGGTCAATTTAAGGTATTTTTCCAAAAAATTAATGGGTCTCCCTAAGGGCACTTGACATTTTGACATTTTTTGGACAAAAATATCAACATTTTTGGTGATCTCTATGGGGTGATTACCTCCTAATTAGTTTCTTTCTAGTAGTCTTATATTTCATTAGGATGGAGTCATTTTAAGATTAACACTCTTTAACTAGTGAAGAACAAAACTTGGATTTGCCTAAACAAGAATAAAATAGGGAAAAATAAAACAAAATAAGGAAACAAATAACTCCTAATGAGTTAACTTATATGAAATCACTTATTTGGAAAACACAACTAACCCTAATATATATAAAAAAATTATGGAATGAATTGCTACCTCAAAATCAAGCTTTGAGGTGTATCCCATTGATTGGGATAGGTAGTTCTGATTCATCAAGCTTGGATAGATGGAATCCATTATCTCCTTTGCACCAAGTTATAATATATAGATCACTCTATATTGCATAAAAATTGGTGTGCTTTCTTGGTTTAAATTTGTCTGCACCCCATTTAAGAACCATGTCTCCTTCATTAAAACTCTTATCAGATGCTTTTAAAAAAAAAAACCTTTGTTTGAGCCTGAATTGCTTCTATAACTTTCATTGACTAGTTCATAACTTCTTCTAATTCCATGAATTCCACCAGTCTTACTATCATTTCATCATTATCAATCAAATCCAACTGATGATTGAGTTCTAAATATGGTAACTCAATTGACAGTGGGACTCAAGCTTCCCTTCCATATACCAACATGAATGGAGAGTTCATAATGGCTCTCTTAGGAGTGATCCTATCAACCCACAATGATTATTTCAACTTTGTGTACCATGACCTTTGGTTTCCCTCCATTATCCTTTTGATAAATCTTATGAGGTTCTTGTTGGTAGGCTCAACCAAGCCATTACCTTGTGGGTAATAATTGGAAGAAGTACTCAGGTATACATTAAGCTTTACAGCCCATTCACTCACTTGAGTGCCCACAAAATCTTTGGCATTATCTAAGATAATGGTGTGAGGAACACTAAACCTTGAGATGATGTCATCTATGAATTTTAGGATAGATGCCTCTATGGCATTTTTCAATGTAACTAATTTAGTCCATTTTTATAAGGACCCATTTATGACCTACACTTGATGGTGGATTGATCATACCAATGAAAACCAATCCCCATTGAGTAAATGGTTGGTTAACTTGAATTGGTCTAAGAGGGAAGGCTACTAATCTTTGCTTTCCTATGAAGTAAGCACACTTCTCATAGTTCTTTACCCATTAATGGGCATATTTGAATATTTCAAGCCAATAATAGTCCCTTCTCATTATTTTCATGGTCGTGGTTCTTTCAGAGAAATATCCACTTGATGGACCATCGTGAAACTCTTTGATCACTTTGGGGACTTGATTATGCTTGATACATCTTAGCATGACTCCATTCATATATTTTCTAAAAAATATTCTATCAATAAGAACATAAGGAATGGATTGAAGTCTAAAATACCTTTTTTTAGACTACTAAAATTCATATGGACACTCACCAATCTATAGGAAGATGGTCATGTCACAGATCCAATTGTTGAAAAGAGGTGGATTGATTGGCTGATAAACCCTTTGAGCATACACTACTTCAAATACTATTTTAGCAGTCTTCATATCAGAAGCTAGTTGTTCACATAATCCTTTTCCTCTTACAAGAATTGTAATTTTGATGTTTATGTCATATTCCATGACTTTTATGATCCATCCTTCTCTTTTTTCATTTATTTCTTAGCTTAGCAGGAACTCTTTGACACTTTGGTGATGAACCATCACATGAATTTTATTATTGGAGAGCATATGCCTAAACTTTTTGAGAGCTTTAACTATAGCATATACTTGATCCTCTATGAAACTATACTTTTATTCATAATATTTCAAGTATTGACTAAAAAAATATATTGGTTATTACAACTATTATTTATTCTACTGGGTTAGAATAGCTAAGATGTTACCTTCCCCTCCAAAAGCATAGAGAATTAAATCTTATTCATAGTTTGGTTTGACTAGGGTAGGATCCTTAGAATAGCCTACTTAGTGGCTTCAAAGTTTTTTTTTCCTTTTTATGTCTAGCTAAAAATAATACCCTTCTTAAGCATTATAGTAATGGGCTTGGCCATAGAGGCAAAATTTGGAACAAATCTTCTTATGAAGTTGATTTTTTGAGGAAACCTTGTAGTCCCTTCTTATGGCTTGGTAGTGTTAATATAGATAGAGCACTTATTCTCTATGGGTCTATTATAAGACCCTTTTTTGAAACAATGTGCCCTAGTAGTTTCCCTTCATGAACTATGAAAATGCAATATTTTGGATTGAGGAAAAATCTGTGCACCTTTTAAACAATTTCCTAAGGTGATCCAAGTGTGCATCAGCATGCTTTGAGTAAACAATGATATCATCTAGGTATACCAGGATCATCTCATTTATTAAACCTTTGAAATTCGTATCCATGGCTCTCTGTAATGTTGCACCTACATTAGTTAGACCAAATGGCATATTTTAATATGCATACATGCCCTATTTTGTAGTTAAAGTAGTCTTAAACTAGTATGATTCCTACACTAGGATTTGGTTATATCTAGAATAACTGTCTAGAAGAGAAAACCTTTCAGATCCTAATACAATTTTCATAATTTGTTCCATAGGTAGAAAGGGATAATGATCCATTAAAAATGTTTTTTTCAGATCCTTGAAGTCTACACAAACCCTTATTTCACCATTATTCTTCCTTATAGGGACTAAATTAGCAACCTAAGATGAGTGTTTGATAGGGAAATTAATGTTAGCCTCTATCAGTTTGGATAGATCACTCTTCATAAGTGTTTATATTTTTGTATTAATTGGTCGCTACATCTATTTAATAAGCTTGGTATTTGGGTCAAGATCTATTGTATGTTGGGATAAGCTAGGGTCAAACCCCCTTAGATCATGATAAATCCAAGCAAATTTATCATCAAACTCTTGACATAGCTCAATAAAATCTTGTTTTTCAAATTATTACATATCTTTTCAATATTTAGTGTTTTGCCTTCTAAAATGACTACTGGATCATAGTCTTCTTCATTGACCATGATTTTATTCTTTTTGCCTTTTTGCTGGTCATCTAAATTGAAGATACTCTCTAAGGTGACAAGGCCCATGGGTAATTTGATCATCTTCAACTAAATGATTTTATCTTTTTATTGATCTTGGAGTCTTGACTAGTTCCTATCAGAGAATTCAGCTTCTTCTCTCAAAAAATTGATAATTTTTTTATCACTATCAAAGACTTTCCATTTGGTTATGTTATCAAGAATAGATGGCCTAACTATCAACTTTACATGTTGGCTATTTTTTTCTTTAGTTCTTCAATTAGGTTATACTAGGAGCCTATCAAGGCCATACGATCAACATCTTTATTTTGTGCTCTTGGTACCACTTGAATGTTTAAAATGATAAAGTCTTCTAACGGGTCCCAAACCCTATGTTTATAAGTTCTCAATAAATTTTTCTTGGTTGTGCTTTTGGATCTTGATGAAAAATTAACTCACTATCACCAAATATTTGTAGGGATTGTATCCCACTTACCTTGGCCAATTTTAGACCTCAAATCAAAGCTTCATATTTTATTACATTGTTTGTGAAGTTGAATGAAAGTATGAAAGAAAAGAAATATCTCTCTTTTTGTGGAGAGATCAAGATAATACCTACACCTGCACCATTCCTAATTATCAACCATTAAAGAATAATTACCATATTCTTTGAATATCTTTAGCTAGTTTTACAAGGTTCAAGATGATTGCATCATTTTCATGAATCTAATATGTACCCAACCTAGTTTCATGTACATAATCATAAGGATAAAATTAGAGAGTTGATACCCATTCATCCATATGAGTGTCTAGAATCTCTTCTATATGTGTTACAACTTCATGATCAATATCCTCTTCATGGTCCTATAATATACAATTCATGTCTACAGGGATAGGAGTGTATGGCTCAATATGGTCTTTAGCAATTGGCTCAACTCTTATTATTACTCTTGTTCCATATCTCATCCTAATCAACATGTGAGATGAGTCTACAGATAGATATATTCCTATTTTTGCAGTAAAATATCATGAAAGACAAATGGAAAAATAAGGGGAGAGATCAATAACTAAGATATATTGGGAAATTAACAAGCTTAGACATGTGTGGATAGTGAGGTTTAGACCTTTTATTATCCCTACTATTTGAATAGTAGTCCCATCCAATTGTACCACACCTTTTGAGATAGGTGTATACTTAATACCAAGAGCATCTATTATTTTTTTGGGCATGACAGAACTGATAGCCCTTGAATCTACCATGAAATTATGAATAAGATGCATCCCTACTATGAATGAAATATAAAAGGGGGAAGCTTACCATTTTTTCTTGCTTTAGCATTAGTTTTTAGATGACAAAAATTAATAGTAGCATTAATTCCCTAGGATAGAACCTTGTTTGTTATCTGAAAGTTTTTCAAATCCTCCTGTAGTAAATCTCTTTAATTGGAATGGATAGTGATTCCACATAGTGCCATTCAAATTGGTCTTTTTCATCTATTCAACAATGCTAAAAGGAATGTTACCAACCTTCATTGGTGCATTTATGGGAGCTATATATTCTTTTATGAGATTCAAAGTTGGTACTTTTGATTTAAACTAGCCTATGGGCACAAAGGGTGGCCTTTGTACTATGTTGCTCTGTATAGGCTCTTGTACAACTTTAGAAGTTCTAGCTTATTCCACCCTAGGAGGTTGATCACTTTTTATTGCAATTTTATTTGAATGTGTATTGGCTACCACTAGAATTTCACCATTGAATAATACCTCCTCTTGATTTACACCACAAAAGTCCTCCTCTTGTCAGTTTAAAAGAGTAGCCTCACCTTAAGCAAGTTCTTGTGTATCTTCTTATTTGGAAGTGGCTTCTCCTTGCTATCCTTATGTGTTTGATATGCCTTACACCATAAAAGCTTAACTAATGACACCATTAGGACAAGTATTTTGATTATGTGGCTGAGCACAATGATAACACCACTCATAATCCTAATCCAAGTTATTCTAAATAGGTAAAATAGCTTTGAAAACACTTGGTACATGTAGAGCATAGATGTTTATAAGTCTTCTTTGCATATTTTGACCTTGCAGCTATGAATTGCCTTGGTATGGCTACTTATTCGGTTGGTATACTTGGTTAGCTTATTGATAAGGCATGTAATTCTAGGAATGATGCCTCTTCATTGCTACTAACTCATTTCCAAAACTCTTAAGTAGTAACTTAACCTCATATGAATCATCTATAGGAGCAAGATTTAAAGTTGGTGCTTTGTTCATGATGGGAATTAGAGCGATTATAGGTGTTGTAGGAGGTATTTATGGAAATAAATGTATTGGTGGACTTGGGGCAATTTTTCCTGCTTTAATTAGATAATTTTTTTCCCTTATTGTAATTTCATAGGCATTAGGAAGTGTGGTACCACCCATTAACTAAATCATAATAGCTATACCACTATTCAAAGCTCTTAAGTAATATAGGAAAGCATTATTTATGGTTGGCTTGACCAATGCTAGAATTCTATTTCATGTCTTTTAAAAGTGAAAATTGAAATCAATCATGAGCTCATGAGGAGGCCGTTGAATAGTAGTTAATTTTTCAAATAAGGAGAGGTGGTCACTCTTATCTTCAAATTGAGTGCATATAGTAGTGCCTAAGTCATCCCAAACATAGATGGAATTGGGAGTTAGGCCTTTATACCATTGCAAGGCTTTACCCTTGAAAGAGGAGACTAGGAGTTTGATTGCAACATTATCTTGAACCACATCATGGACTAAAAAAAGATTAGAAATGTCTTTTATATGTTTCATAGGAGTGGTGGAAGTTTCACTAGTAAAATACGAAATGATTTTTAAAGCTTAGGTAGGTATATCATCATACTAGGCCAACTAGAGTGTGTTGCCTCCATTGAAAGCTATGAAATTTAAATTTCTATCCATAATGGGAGGTATGAAATTTCTGAGAATATTTGAAGGAGATGCAAATAAATTTTCAAGATATACTCTAGGGTAAAGTATAATTGATCTTGATCTCTTTTTAGATGGAGATGATAATTCTAAAAAACTATCTCTCTTACCTTTAGTAGATGATCTTTTTTTCTTATTTGGCATACATAAACCTTGAATTCTTGAATATGTAAACAAGTGGAGTCACTAGGTGCTTTTGGAATGTGTATGAATCTTGTATAATACTTTTTGAGAATAAAACCAATCTCTTTATAATTTTTAGGTCCCATCAAGCATGCCAAAAACTGTTATCACATATATTTTTCACCCATATTGATGTTGTAGCTCATTGTGCAAAAATATAATGATATAATGGGATTAACTCCAAGCTATAAGACCTTGGTGAATTTAGGTGAACCTATAGAGAAGTCTAACTTCCTTTCACTAATTAGTGCAAATGATAAACTACCAGCCTATGTGTAAATTATGCTCCTTAGTGATATTGCTCCTAAACTAGGGTTTGACTGTGGGATAAGAGTTTTGAGAATGAAATTGCAAAATTAGAAATGATGATTGCACCCAATATTTTATAGTGGATTTTAATGATTTATTGAATGAACATGGTATAAAAATAAATATATTTAAATTTTTAGGAGCACAAACTCATACAAATGTGAAACCAAATGCAATATTGGATATTTTTTATACAAGGGACAAGATTCTTTATTTTTAATCAAATAATATTTCAAAAGGATAAGAGAAAAACATAAATGAAATTTTATGATTGAAATAATAATTAAATCATCCACAAATATTTAAATAACCTTGCATACACAAAGATCTCATAGACAAGAAAGTCAAATCTTCAATTTATTCTCATTATTAAGGTTACAACTTGTAGATAAGTTATTCAAAATGCAGAATAATCTCTCTAGCAGTAAAAAGATAAATGGACTATACCATAGTACCCATATTTATACAAAAAATCTCATAAAATAGATGTAGTTAACAAATAAATCCATGCTTATTTTAAGCACATGCAAAATCTAGAAACTCCATGAAAAGAGGTGTGATCTATAGCTATAATGGCATCCTTGGCTTGGTAAAATGGTTGGAAAAAATCATGCAACTATTGGGCATGATCATGCAACTAAATGAGGCATGGAGGGAACTTGTAAATCTTCATGCAACTTCTTTGTCTTCTTCAGTTTAGCTACATTGGCTCTTCATGCAATGGGGAGCCAAACTAAAACTTAAACTTTAGAGAAAAATATAGATTTAAATAACTTAAGTTAGTTTTTGTAAAATGCTAACTTGTAATTTTCAATTGGGACTTTTATAACTTTCAAGTCACACAATCTTGAAAAAATTGAAATTATGTTTTATAATAAGTGTTTTTAAAACTTAAGCAACTCAAACTTGTCAAAATGGAAAGTGTAATTTGTAAGTTTATTTTAAATAACTTTCAACCTGTCAAAATGGAACATGGAAATTACACATGGCTCTTTCTCAAAAAGAGATATCAAAATGATAGTTGCAATTTATAATATTTTTACAACAATGAAAAATACAATATACAATAATGTTTTTGATAGAAATAATTAATCTATATCCAACACTTTTGAAACCTCTTTGTCCTTTTTTGCCTATGTCTTTTCAATATATGCATCAAAACCCTTGAAGACTCTAGGATTCTATCTTCATCAAGACCAAAAGAGTAGAGGTGTATTATTTCATAATATGTTATTATATTAAAGAGTTCCCTTTTGAAATCTTTGTCTTCTTGAGTCTCCTTCCCCATTAGATCTAATGTGTTATGGTAGTTGATGAAATGGTGGATAGATCTCAAGTTGAAGGTGGTGTCCTAAGCTGACACTTTTTTAATTACTGTTTTGAATTTATCTTATACTTCTTAAACTGAAAGGACCTGATTCTGATGATTTGTTTCTTGACATGAAAATTTATTCAATAAATATTTAATGTCATATATCATATTAGTGGCCTTGTCATGTGAAACTTTAGCCTTATGGGTACTATATGTGAGTATCCTTATCTTGAATTGAGCTACTCTATCCATTTTCTCATGCTCTATATCATTTCTCAATATATTTTCTCAAGGAGGATGTTAGTATCAGTTGTATATACAACTATCAACTTTGGATAGAAAATTTTTAACCTCTATGTCTCTTCCTCATACTTGTTGATCTTGTCTCTCAAAGTTACTCTTCTCTCTATTAGAGTTGTATAATGGTCCATTATTAATTTAATAACTCTATTTCCCTTTGAGATGATATATTTTATCCATTCCTTAGTGAACATTCCCATGCTACCAATTTTTATCACTGCATCAAGCATTTCTTGATCTATGATCTAAGTAATAGGTTGTGTTAGTCGAGTAGTGGGCTTGATGAACTTATTTAATGCAATTGTTAATTATTCAACCTTATTCTTCAGCTCATCCCTAGTGAACTTATCACTATCCATTTTCTCAAAAAGAGAGTTAATAATAGATTAAACATCATGTTTCAATCCCTCTCTTGTAGGACATCCAAGGTGAACTTTTGATACCTAGTAATCCCCCACCACTAGATCTTCTTTCTATTTGTCTAGTTTTGGGACTTCAATATCTACATATATTTCCCTTATTAAATCCTAAAATATCCTTGAAATGGTACAAGGAGTTGTCTTGGATTTATTGTGTGCATTTATGGGGCCAAAATCCAATGTGTTTGAGGACACCATCTACTTGCATTTCTTCCCCACTATCTGTGCTAACCAACTATGAGTAGCATCTTGTTGTGTTGACACTATCACTTGAGAATCTATAGCTAAAGATGTTGTACTGGTAGGCATGGTGACAAATGTTTTATCCTTTACTAATATTATCATTGATTTTTAGGTAAATGTCTTTGCCACCTCTTCCCCATCTATGGTTTGAAGTTTCAAATTTTTATCATTGACTTTCTCCATCTCTATCTCTTCTATAAGGATTCATGTTACTATGGAAGTGGAAAAGGTGGGTGCAATGGATATACATGTGTCTATTGGGGGTATGGAAGATGGAAGTGATACCAATAAAGGAGTAGGCATAGGGAGTTGAAATTAAGGAACCTATTACCATGTGGAGTCCAAATCTTTGAATGGGTCAATCAAATTGGTAGGGACACTCAAGGTTGGTAAAGTAGGAAAGATGAAGGGAGATGAAGATGAAGTAGTAGTTATCCCAGGGGTTGGGATAGCTATTAGGATTGTAGTCAAAATGACTAAATCCATGACTATATATTATTGTGTAGTGTTGTTGATTAATGGAATGGAAAGAATTATGGATGAAATAAAAGGAATTATGGAAGGGGGAGTGATATTATGTAAGAGGGAGGTGTTGAAGCTATAGGAATGACAAAGATAGGTGGAGGGAATATCATAGATATGGGAGTTGTAAATGTAACTGATATGGGGGTTGAAAATATTGTTGCTTCAATTATAGTTATATCCTCAGATGAAATGACTATTGGTTGATATGTTATTGCTCCTTGGTTACTTGATTGTCCTATTTTGGCCTTTGATTTCTTCTTCCTCTTATGGGAGACTACTGACCTATTTGCCTATTCTAAGATTTCCCCATCGTTAAACCTTCTATTGATGTTGGTTCTCCCTTCTCTTTGAGTTCAAGTAGTTTTTCATTGATGCTTACTATTTCTTTGGTCATTTGGACCCCTTTACCTTTGAGCCAGTTGAGTTTTCTATTGATTACATTAGAGGTTATATCCATTAAAGAGAAAGACTTAGGAATGGACCACCTCACTATTGGAGGGGTTAAAGTATAGATTTTGTTCTCATGGTAGACCTTGTATATTTGGGACTCATCATCGATCAAGTCCTCAAATACTGTTGTCATTTTGAATGCCTTGATCTGATCAAGGGACACTCTAGATTAGTCCTTCAGTCTTACTTCCTCTTCATCTTCCAAGTCCTCCCACTAGTCTTTATAGTAGGGGACATGGGAATATGTGGAGATTCCCAGTGTAATAGTAATGTTTCTATGAACATCATAGAATGTCATTACCTCCAAGGCTCTCAAGATGATTTGTGTCATTTTAGCCTCTACACACTTGGCTTTGGCTAGAGAAGGGCATGTGTACCTACCTATGATGATGGGGAAATGAATTACTGATTTGTGTTTTCTAGATAATAACTTGTGAATTTTAACTAGTTACCTCACAAGATCCATTAATGCCCATTGGTCACTCACATACATTGGGAGTGTGTAAGGACAACCACTAAATTTGCATACTCTGATGTATGAGTATGTGGGGAACTAGATGAAATAAGAACCCCAATTGGTGATCTTTAAAGTGAAAACATCATATAATCTCTTATTCTCTAGTTCCTTATCAAACATAACTATGACGTAGTAGATGAATGCATCATTGACTCTCCTAAAGTGTTGCCTACTAGCCTCAAAAGTGAGATCAAGGTAATAATTGAAAAATTAATTCACCTGGTTAGTTACTATGTTGAGTCCTAGGAAATCTCTCCCCTTAGCCAATATATAAAATAGATAAGAATTCATATAAAATTTCCCTACATTTTTGACCTCCATCAACTATTTGTGGATGGATTCACTGATGAGTTGTGCCCAGTAGATGTATAGTTGGTTATGGTGGATCACCCAAATATACTGGTATATCTAATCTTGGAAGTTCTTCACATTAGGATTACCAATGATCCTATACAATAGTATGATTATATCACATGTTTCATCCTTAAAATCAATCCTTGTCAATGTTTTAGGCAATCTAGTGGCTATAACCCTAGGGATCCTTAGCCATTGTTTATTCATTACTCTCTGACATCCTGTGTTGTTGTCTTGATAGAATTTCCTTGATGATTCTAGATTTATATCTAGGTAACTCTCAAATTTGGGTATCAAGAAGATGGAGTTTATGAAGTTTGCGTCCAAATTTAGAATCATTTCCCCTTTGTCATTCAACACCTCTCTCTTATTAGCATTATAATGCTTTGATAGTGTGAGTAACAACTTAGGGATTTTCATAGTCAGGGGGAAATATATCATTTAGGGTAGTCTGTACTCATAGATGCTCTAGATCCAATCATTCTTAAATTTGGCATTTATTTTGGTCCAAAAATATCCTAGGTTAATGTGACCTAGGTCTATGTCTATAATCTCAATTATGTTGGATTCCATACTAAGTGTAACATTGGGTCGTTTAGTTTTGAAATTCATCTCTTTCCTAGACATGGATTTTGGAGAAAATTCTAGGGGAAAACCAACTACAGAGTTGGTAGATTTTACAAGTGAAAAATGCAAGTGAAAGCTCTGGTGGAGATTGGAATTGCTTAGTGCACTGGAAATGTCTGTGGGAATGTGAGATTATAATTGCACATGAAAAGTCTATGAGGATCTAGAGTTACAAATACAAGTAGAAATCTTCAGTGGAGATGGGAGTTTAAAAATACACGTGTGTTTCCTAGTGAAAACTTTGGCAGAGATTGACATTGCTCAAAGCACTAAAAAATTCCATGGGACTATGGGGTTACAAATGCAGGTTGAAATCCTATGAGTTTTGGAGGTGTAAAATGTAGGTGGAAAGTTTGTGGGGACTATTAGATAATATGCTATTAGTTTAGGAATTTATCTAGGAATATTCACTTGGTATATAATTTTGGTGAATCCTAGGTTTTCAATGTGATGATAAAAAGTGAACTCATAAGAAGATAATAACTAAATAACCTATTTACAATACCACTAGATTAATTTAAAAACCCTAACAATGCTAAAATAAGGAAAAACCCTTAAACAACAACTAGATTCACAATTTGAGCATAGGAAAATGAAAATAAATAAAATGAGATCAATTACAATAAAATTAGCTTAAAAATGTAAAAGGTTAAAGAAATACCATGCAGGGGATTAATAGCATCATGGAATCATAGCGTTGCTCAATTGCTTAGCTTGTAGGCATGACACATGGATTGAGGTTGCTTAGTAATATCGTAGAACTCCAAAATCAAATTAGCAAACTTAAACAATGATTTTATTTAACCCTAAACCTTTATATAAGTCCCCTATAATATACGCCCTAATGGTGGTAGTTGATGGAGATCTAGAGTCTACAAACACATATACAACTTTGTAATTTTGCTAATTACACTTAGACCTCCAAATTACATAGGATTAGTTTATTTGACCCTTCAAAAATGGGAAGGCAGAACTCAGGGAGCAATTTATAAATTTTCAAGTTATAATTTTCACTTAGAGTTCTGGATTCCATATGAAAGGTGGTCAACAGGAAGTGGAGCTTAGATTACGATTTGCAAATTTGTAAGTTGTAAATTGTAACCTAATCTCTAGTTTTTGGTTGGAGTGTTGCATGAGAAGAAAATTTTGGGAAGTAATTTTCCAGTTTAAATGTTACAAATTACACCCTAATCTTTGGTTCTTTCAGGGTATTTGGGTTATGAGAAGCAAAACTCAGCTTGTCATTTTTAACTTTATAAGTTACAAATTGGGAGTGGGGTTCTGGTTTTCACTATGTGTTTTATAGGAAGCAGAGGTCTAGATGTAATTTGCAAGTTTGAAAGTTTAAAATTGCACCTATATCT
Source organism: Torreya grandis (assembly GCA_037957365.1). Taxonomy (NCBI): domain Eukaryota; kingdom Viridiplantae; phylum Streptophyta; class Pinopsida; order Cupressales; family Taxaceae; genus Torreya; species Torreya grandis. The sequence continues at coordinate 233,634 of JARHVA010001945.1, forward strand.
CCAATTTCCTTTGCACTAATATATTATGAGAAGTGGAGGTTGGAAAACAATTTACAATTTTACCAATTACAAATTGTAGTCCAATCTTTGGTTTCCACCTACTTAGGGAAATGGGTGTTTTAGGTCAATGTAAGGCATTTTTCCAAAAAAATAATTAGTCTCCCTTAGGGTATTTGACATTTTGACATTTTTGAGACAAAAATATCAATAATTTGGTTCATGACACCATCCTTCTCTCCCTAGATGTAGTGATTTCATACATGATTTAACTAAAGTAGTTGATTTCCTATTTTAATTTTTCCATGAAATGATGTTTATTTTTGCTCAATATGATTTCAACATGGAATTAAACTTGAATTACACAATGTACATTCTCCATAAAATGACACTTACCATTGCTCAATTTATTTTACAATAAACATACCCTTTTTAATATACATGCTTCATATCAGAGATTATTTGGGTATCAGTTGACTTATGGTTAAATATGAGTATTAATATGAAACTAATGGAACCACTAGAGGTAATTGGCATCAAATACTAACTTAAAACCTATAAAATATTATTTAAATCTACTTTTTAAATATGGTCCAAATATTTAATAAAAAAAATGATGTCTAAATTTGACAATTTTATACATTGCATTAAGAAAATATTTATTCATGCATTTAAAATGGAAAATTTTGTATTAAAATAAAATAATGTGTAAATATTTATTTGGAAACTTCGATAAAATTAAACTCAATTGCAAGGAATTATGCTAATTAAAGCATAAATTTATGCTATGATTTAACCTTGTGTCTTTAGAATGTTAGACAATATTTTTTTTTAATTATGTCTACTTGAGTTGTGTTAGTGTATTATATAAAGTAATTTAGTTATCCTCTTAGAAGTGTGCTTGTATTTTGACACATAGTCTTTATTTAACACATCGAAGTTGACACTTTTATAAGAGAGGGAAAATTAATACCCCTTCTATTGATCCATTATTCCCTAGTCGTATTCGATGTGTTCATCATGTTTGGTGATCTATAGTGTGTGAAGAAATTAGAATTATTTTCTCTCCTTGTGAAAATTATTAGACATTTCCTTTTTTTATTAAAAATGTTTAAATAAAATTAATTTTATTGAGATTAAATTTTTATTAAATAGGATAATATTATTCAATTTTAAAAAAATTAAATTAAAAAATAAATGAGTGCATGGGTCTTCTAGGAATTTTATGATCTCTAGCTTGTTGGATTGTTAGGTAGCCTATAGGATCTAGGATTCTAGCCTAGGTTTGGTGGGATTGTGCAACTACTTGGAGTGTGTAAGTAAATTTATAATAAAATTAATTAAATTATAAGAAGAACATGTGGACATGTAAGGAATTAAATATGTGTGTAAGAGTGGATATTTACATGTACAAGTAAACCCACATGGTACATATAATAGAATTTAATAAAATTTTAAGAAAGGTATGGACATTGTAAGTAAAATTAGTCAATTATAAGAAATATGTAAGAGTGTTATTACTTATGCAAGTAAACCCACATGGTTATTGTAAGGACAAGCATGGGTGTGTAAGGAGATTTTTTTTAAGGAGGGCACTTATTCCATTAATGAAAATTGGTAGAGCCTTGTGGAATAAATTTTTATTTAATCTCCCACCAATGGCTCATTTTAAGATTGACTATCCATTTTGGGAACTTGTTGGAAGGAGTAACCATGTAGACATGAGAGGATTTAAATATGTGTTTAAGAGTGGATTTATGTGTACAGGTAAACCCAGATGGTACATATAAGAGAATTTAACAAAAAAGTAAGAAAAGTATGGACATTTTAAGGAAATATAATAAATTGTAAGAAATATGTAAGAGTGGGATTAATTGCGCAAGTAAACCCATATGGGCATTATAAGGACAAGCATGGATGTGTAAAAAGATAATTTTTAGTACCTATTACATAAGTAACTATAGGGATTAGTTATCTCTATTATTTTATATTGCAAAGTGTATAACCAATAAAAACAACAATTTTTTCACATATTTATCTATTAACATTAGCTTTCTAATATACATGTTATAAAAAATAAGATTTTTTTAATATCTATTAGTTAAAACTGCAATGATTTGACTAATTACCTATGGAAATTAGATATTTATTACACCTAAAAATATATATATATTTTTTTAATGTGAAATAACATATAAACATTATAAAATATAGGTGAATTATTTATGACAATGACTACCAATAGAGAAAGTTGGCATTATTGGTAGTGGGTTGGTTGTAATTGAGTATTGAACATGAAACCTTATCCCCTACGAATAGATCAACCCATCACACACATTAATTCTACTTTAGATCCATAAATTTATAATTTTAAATGATTTCCTTCACTGGGCAATACATTGGTTTTGGAAATAAGGGTATCACTTGTCTCTCTTCCTCGACTGTGTCTTTCACAAATCCCAAGATCTGATTTGCTTACCTGATGGTGAAGCTTCATGAAAATAATGGAGGATATTTATTTTTTTAAATGATTACAAAACATACTGGTCTCAAACATGTAGTTTAAGAATATTTTCTGGGGGAATTATTTTAATAGCTTGGCTATGATTCAAAGTGTGCTTGAGGATGAGGGAGTTGATGACACTTTATAAATCGACTCATGTGCCTCCATTGAAATGGATTTTCAAGTGAAGTTGGGTGGAGTTATGATGGATGATAAATCATATAATTAGGTTCTAAAATTTGGCTTACATGATGGTTTTTGGTCCATCACTAGAGCCATGGGAAATATCTCATGCTGTTGCCTCTGTAAATGAGAAGTTAGTAACGTAAGAGGAAGTTACTACTCTATGCAGGGAAATACAAGATGTTTATAATAATTTCAAACCATTGGATGTGTATTAAATTTTTTTAAATATATATATAAAGGATTTTTATGAGGTTCATTAGGATGACCTCTAATGGTATCGAACTTATTTCCCTTTCCTGTGAGAAAGTAACTCAAGTTCATGTACAACTCCCCTATTGAGAATTTAAATTCATAACATGGAGTTCATATTGTATCAACATGAATGATCCTTGGAAGGTGGTTGGAAGAAACAATAAATAGTGCTTTATTTTTTATTTTCCTTCTCTATGTATGTTAGGAAATTCAAACATCCCATTAGGTTAGGCAATAGGTCTGTGATTACCTTATGATCATGTAACCTGATACATGTCCTTGCTAGTATGATATATATAAATTTGTTATTTATATTATGGTATATAAATATAAGCATCCATATGTTATTTTTAGGTCTTATTATAGGAAAATATTTTTAATGTCATTCTCTTGGTCAATTATCTAAATGTCCTCCTCCTGGGTAGTTTTATAAAATGAGATTTTTAATGGAATTCTCTTGGTTAGTTATGTAAATGTCCCCCTCTTGGATGTTTTTACAAAATGGTTGTTACAATAAATTAGGTTAATATTTAGAGTTTAATAGTTCACCACCATAGAGGATATTGCATGTATTTCATGTCCCTCTTCTTATATTGCACTAGAAAACACTCTAATCTAGAATCAATGTCCACTATAAAAATAATTCAAAAAGAAAATAATTTTCAAATATTGGAATAAATATGTAATCTAATGTACCCTCAAATTATAGATGGTCAACCCAAGAGACACTAGATATGATAAAATTATAAAATAATGAGCCAACATCCTATTTAGAGAATAAGTTCTTAATTGTAATGTTTATTTAACATAAACAACTCATTATATTAGAATGCATGTGAGCCACCATATAAGTCAATTTGATTTCAAATATATTTGTAAAATGTCTCTTAATTTCAATCTATTTATTGTAAAATTATAATTAAGATGCAACGAAGACCATGTTAAATAACCTTAATGTGACAAAGAATATCCCATTGTAGTTTAATACACAACCATCCTTTGAATTATAAAATAGATAATAATTAAATATTCCTCTCTAAAAATTATATGGTTAATTAAAAAAAATCAAACTCCATTTGTAATGTGTTAATTCATAATACCTTTAGTCTGTAGACTTTTGATCTAAAGAAAATCAAACCTCATTACCACCTATAATTCCAAATGGATGACCAAAGAAGAAATCTAGTTCAAAAAGCCTAAAACTTGAACACCAAAAATGTTGTATACATGCTTTACATTATAAGCAATTTTCCCCAGGAGTAAAATATTTTTTTAAACTTGATAAAGGAAATCATTATCCTAAGTCATAATTTAATAATTTCAACACTAATAGGTTGCAACTAAAAATCAACCCAAATAAAAAAAAATCATTTGAAATAACAAAGGAAATAACATCATTTTTAAAATCTGGTTGGAAAATAATAATTATCTCACTCATCATAATTGTATTATAGTTGTGAATTAAAGGAAAAAGGGAGAAATGATGGAAAACCAAATCAAGTAGATAATTTTTTTTCTAAATGAGTAGTTTATAAACATCCACCTACACCCAAGCATAAAAAATAAATAAAGGTAATACATGTGATATCAAATCCAATAACTACTCAAATACTTCTACTGCATGTTCACACAAAAAAAATTATATAAATAATTTTAAATACATTCCTAATGTACAAAGCATTTACAAGAAATAATCACCCAATTATTTTGTTTATCTTTAAACTATATTGTTGAGAGTTTTTTGTTATTGTGCAAGTGCAGTCATAATGTATAAAATAATTATAAGAATCAAGCATACCACAATTTTTTCTACCTTAGATTTACATTACTTAAATTAATTTATGACCAATGCATGAAGTTCAATTAAGTATTACAAGCTTTGAAAAGTTTACATAATTTTCCATATATTTTTATGCACCATATAACCTATTCTTTAGGGATTTACACTTATTTATACCTTGGCTTTACATTACTTAAACTAATTTTTGGCTAATGCATGAAGGTTAATTAATATTAGAAGCTTTCTTAATAGGGATTTACACTTATTTATACCTTGGTTTTACATTACTTAAACTAATTTTTGGTAAATGCATGAAGGTTAATTAAGTATTAGAAGCTTTGAAATTTTTACATAAGTTTCCATAGCTTGTTAGGCACCATGCAACTATATACATTAGGGCTTCACTTTTGAAGCATATAATTTATATTTGGCCCCATTAGGATACCAAAACATAATTAATTATTAAATAATTACATTAGTTCACTGTAAGTCATTCCTTTTTAATAATATATATTCCCAATGAAAAAAATTAACTAATATGATAGGTTCCACATTCTTGCATTTTTCCAAATGAAAATGTGCATGTTGAATTTAGTTTGTCTAGAAGAAAGATCATTCTATTTAAAATATGTTATAAAATATATAAGACTACTTTAGGATTTTGTACTCATCCCACACTTAATGTGCTATGATATCAAGATGAGTGATGAAATATAAATTTCAAAATTGATTAAAGCTAAATCCTTTTGGGTAGGAAAACCAATTCTTGTAATTTGGGATAGTGTCTTATTATCATAAGATGTATGAAATTCTATGAACCTTTATGTTTAACATTTACCTTTACTAATATGGACCTCCCAATTGAAGCATATATGCAATTACTATGTATGTAATAGAAGTGAACATGAGTAGGAATACTTTTAATAACTATTCAAAATTAGAGAAGAATATAGTTTTTGTAAATTACTTTCTAAATACAACCTTAAATACCCCTAGGCACAATCCTTGAAAGCAATAGCATCTGAAAATAATAATAAACGTAATTTTTTCAAGGAACCAGGCTATATAATCCAAAGTGCTCAACAAAAATTCACAATTATTTTAGGATTAACTCAAGTTCAAATCCCCCACTAGAAATGTAAAATGTAAAATTGGGTAGCCTCCATTGAAAAAAGGGAATTTATGATAAAATACAAATAATTATTTTAGGATAAACATGAATAATTTCTTCAAAAACTAGTCATCCATGGTAGTTGTCTATAATTTTTTACCTGACTCAATATCACTAGTAATTAACTTGAAGGGATGGATCCAAAGTAAAATAAAATAAAATTCTAGATAATTACATGGAATCAAACAAAATCTATTATCCACATTCACATATACAACACATATTCTCTATCACTACAAAAAATGGAATAAATATGATCCAACATAAAAATAGGTAAAGATAATACCCTATCTATTCTTCTAAGAATAAATGATCAAAATTTCAAAACATTGCATGGCTAACCCTAGAAACCTGAGGTAGCACCCCATCCTAATGTTATTTATTGATTAATATCGATGGGAAATACACAAGACCTTGAGGACATCCTTTATTGAAGAAAACTAAGTGCCATGATTAAATATACAATGATGTAACATTTACAGCTATAACTATATTATATTTGAATGAAATTAGTTATTGAATTAATGCATCACAAAATAAAATTTGAAAACTTCAATAATATAGAGAAATAAATTTCAATGCATGAAATCACATATCTATTAAAATCTTAAAATACATAATGTTATAGCCTTGGATAAGAATATATATATAGTGTGAAATCATAATTAAGACAAGATAAAAGTATTGGGAATTTTATAAATATGTAAGAACCAATTAATGTAACAAATCCATGTTCCCCAACACTAAAAAATCAAAAAGGATGGACCATGTTACTTAAGTGATGCAAATGGTAATAGTCAACTCTCAACAAAATATGAATATTTATAACATAATAAATCAATTTTTGAGGAAATACAAAAGTTGAATACATGCCTAAGATATAGTTCAAGAAGACATCCATACAATCTACTCAATAAATATAGCCTAAAATGCCACATGACAACCAAGACTAGATCTAAGGAAACTAAAATAGATTCTTACATGATATTCAGATAAAGTTCATAATAGTTCCTAATTCATTTACAAAATGAGAAATTGAATCTATAAGTGATGCAAATATGTGAAATGTAAAAGGAGGTGAGATTTTACAGTTAGAAATCAAAATATACTTTTGATGTGGTGCACCCTATTCAAGACCATCAAAGCTTGTAGTTTTAATTACAGTACTTGATGGTAGACAATAATCTATCTTGAAAAGGCCATGCTCTACACTAAAATGGTTTGATTTAGGTAGATGTTGATTTGATGGTCTTGATAATATTGCAATGGCATATATTCAAAATATTTATAAACTACAATGATATTTCTTCATCATCTTGCACTAAAAAATTAGGGAGAGAAAATAATGGGTGTTTTGTTTTTGTCATGAACAACCTATAGAAGTATCTAACACATTGGATAATTAATAGATGCATAGGATAGGTGCCCTAAATCATATATGTAAAGAGTGACATGCATTATAATATCTATTATTATTAAATTATCAATGGTATAATATATAAAATTATTATAATATAATATTTAATGTACAAAAAATATTATAATATATTGATATAATAATTAATATTTAATATATAAAAACATTATACTACTATATCTTTATCATATGATAATATAATTATATTATATATATAATATATACCATGGCCCACATTATACACCAATCCATGATTCAAGGTAGTTATCATATTTATATGATCTATACCCATTATAAAGGGTCTACATCTTGTAGGGTGACAACATATTTGACTAGACGTTTTTCTATTGTCAAGGTTGGATAAGGACATCATGAGAGTTTATTTTATTATGGCATGGGTCCACATTTGATTTGAAAATTAAATTAATGTTATAATATAGCTAACATTAAGTCAAGACTTTGAGGACATGGAGTCTATCTTGTAGATTCCATTCTTCCATGCCACAAATATATTGACACGTGGAGATATTACATCATTTATTAAAACATATAAAAATGTCATACTCAAAACCATATAATAAATTCCATGAAAAATTGGATCTTATCTTTGGAAGCATCTTATTTATCTTTGTAGACACCTAAATTATGCCAATTTAGTGTCATAATTGACTTTGTTTAAAAATTGACATGCTAATCCCCTCACTATCATAAATTTGAATCTCCCGCTAATATCATTCCCCTCCACTTTTTTAATAATTGATTAATATATATTAATTAATTATAATGCACACATAATTCTCTAAAAACTAATTGTATTCCATAATTTCCATCTCATGTAGACATCTTCCACACTTCTCTAAACCAAGTGTTAAGCCATCCAACAAATTCCTTAACTTCATCAACCAAATATTGAGTTATCATTGAAAATTTCAATTACCATGGTGATTCACTCAAATACCTTGACCCATTCATGATGATTCATTCAACTACCATCTAATTTTCCCCTTATCTCTCACACATATGGGAATTAGTCATTATTTATTGAGATGAGGATTTAATTTCGACTGTTGATTATTATCATAATTAAATAAACTTGGATTATTTATCAACCATTCATCTTACCACCTAAAGGCATATAAATTGATATGCAATCCATTATTATAATGATCCACCTTCAAACTATATAATATCTAACAAAATCATCCTATGCATCCATTAAGAATGCAAACTATTTGTACCCATATGATGCCCAATTCATCTTTGTTTGGAGCATGAATTGAGCACCCACATTTCAAGCATCAAGAACAAGTCACACATTTTCATAATGAATAAGGTGATGTATTCTACATAGTTGTTTAAGTAATTATTTTTTTATCTTTCATTCATTATTGTTATTCTATCGAAGGTTGGCTTACATTTAATATTAGATTTGCATATTTCATTTCCTAGTTTAGAACTCTAAATTTTTATCTATCACATTACATCATGCTTGGTTGGACCTTTCCCTCATATTATTCATCATAATTGCACTTAGTAGGCTATTATTGGTTGTATTTTAATTGTTTCATAGCGCATATCTATTTAATCTTGCTTTGGAAGGGTCTCTTTTGCAATTGTAGGTCTATTTTTCAAAAAAATTGAGCTATTGAATGGGTGCCTATGTAACAACAATTTAAATCTATGAAATGATGAGTTTGTACATATAAATAATGGTTTCATTATTTTATTAGTCATAGTGGTTTTATCTTATGGTGCAGTGCTTTTGTCATTGGATTTTTTTGTTAACATTTTTCCTAATTTTACTTTGTTATTTCTAGTTTTATGGCTTTCTAACACTCACATGTTTGTTATTTTACCTATTTTATTTATCTATTTTATATTTTTTATATCTGTAAAACAATAATTTTGTCATATAAAGTAGTAGGTTTGTGCAAGTTTTTGGTGAATTCTTTTCTGGTCAGTGATTTTTTTCTTAATCATAATGATTTTGTCTTTTGTTGCAGTGGTTTCATTTTCTATTTCTTAATTTTCTATTTTGCATTCTATTTTTGTGTTTTCTAAATTTTTATAGCCCCATGGTTTTGTTCAAATTTTTAGTAATTTTTTCTAACCCTGTAGTGAAGTTATTTCTTAGTGAAATCATTTTGTTCTTTGTCTCTGTGTTTTCTAAAATTTTTTAGGCCAATGGTTTTGTTTAAATTTTTAGTAAATTTGTTCTCTAATGCAACAATTTTGTTCTCTATCATAGCGATTTTATTCTATGTTTCTCTTTGCTTCTATTTTATGTGTTTTCTAAATTTTTAAAAATTTAATCATTCTCTATTTTCTATGTAATGTTGGTTTCATTCCTTAAATTTATTTTTTTGTCTTTATCTTCATTTTTGAGTCATTTTGACTAACTTATAGGTTGCCTAGCTCTTCACAAACAAATTACTAATTATTTTGTGCAGGACACTTGTCAAAGAATGTGAAATTAAAAATAAAAAGAAATCATTTTTATTTGTTTATTTATTTTTTGATAACTTTTATTTTATTCATTTCTTTGATTTCTTGTAAGTAGTAATTAGCTCATCTTTTCATTTTTTTAGTAATTAGATCACATGTTGTTTTCATTTTAAAAAAATTGATTTGTGTTTATATCATAAATTTATTATGCTCTTTCATTGGTGTCACATTAATGGTGATACTTAAAAATCAAAAAAACTTTGTGACTTTGTTACCTAAGTTATACTTGTGTGTATGTTATTTCCTTAGCATCACATTGGTGATGATACTTGAAAATCAGAGACAAACACCAACCTTTTTATTTTTACTTTCTAAGGGCTTTATCAGCCATAAATTTCAACACCATGCAATAGGTCAAATCTTGTGTATCGATGAGATATAAAAATTGAGGATCTAATGTTATAATTACCTAAGTAGTTGTGAATTTTCAGCACACTATGATGTGAGAGGCTCCATACTCCAATACCTAGTATTTCAATAACGACCTCAAAGTTTGATTTTTCTAACATTAACCTTTTGAGATCTTATAACTAGGTTGGGCACATTGGGAATAGACCTATTTGTGTGAGTCTATTAAATTATATTCTTTCATGGTTTTGGGCCTCATGTACTAAAATTTATATAGAGTAATCCCTTTAGATAAACTTGTACTGACCTTAATCCTAAGATATCCATTTCATCTATTTGAATCGTAGTACATTAGCAAGTGATTAGCTCTAGGAAGTTACTCTCAGCTTACCTTCAAAACTAGGTTAAGTGGGATATGGGTATATTTAAACCTCCATAGTTATCACTCTAAAATATTAGGTCAAAAATTTTCAACAGATGAATCAATATATATAAGAACCTACAATACATTCAAGTCATTTTGCCTAGTTTTATCCCTTTTTTGTATTACATGTTTCTTTTTGGTTAAAATAGAGACTGCTTATTATCTTTTTTATGTTCATATCCTTGTGAAGACCACACAATTAAAGTGTTTTTTTATTGAAAAACAAGTTTTAAATCTCTGAAACTAACTTATAAAATCCAAACAAATCCCAAAAATCAAAAGTCAAAGAAACTTAAAACTTATTGTCATTATCTATACTTTCAAGTATTTTAGTCTTTCACCTTTTTATTTTTCAGTCAAACCTTCCAAATCAATGTATCCCATCATAATGCAAATTGAATTATTGAAAAATATTTAGTTTATAGTAGATCCTTTTGTAAATGGCCCCTTTCAATTTGGTAACCCACAACATCATATTGACATTAATGACAATGTTGAAGATGAAGGACCTTACCAAGAAGATCATGTACATACGACCAATATTCATAATAATCCCCCTTCCCAAGTAACAAAATACATCATAGAGAACAAAAATGAAGTCTTGTTTCAAGCATTGGGTCTAGAAGCCAAATTTTACCTTGATTTTAAACCCAAAGACTTACATTATTTGCTTTCTAGGAAATAATCCACACCTCTCATCCAAGAGCAAGGAACCTCTAGTGATCCTTTATGGAATAAAAAATCCTTTATAGGCTCTAATAATTCTAATAAAAATGTTTTAAAATTTTACATGGATAAGATCAAAGTAGTTATAGAGAAAACATCCCAAAAAATCCATGCCTTTTTAGTTGAAGATCATGTCAAAGGGTTAGAAAGGGAAATTGTTGAGCTTAAAAGAAACATATCCAAAAACCCTTCCAAACATGAATCACCCAATCCAAATACAAATGTGAGTTATAATATTTCTAATTATAATAATATAGGATTAACTTAAATCAATCAAAATCAAAATCCTAATTCAAATGTACATTTAAATTCAAATCAAATCCCCAATTTAATTTTTAATCTTAATTCAAATTTTCCAATCAATCTAAATAAAAATTATAATTTAAATGTCAATTATAATTCACCAATCAATCAAAACCAACATTCAAACCTAATTTTGAATACTAATCCAATCAATCAAAATCAAAATCAAAATTTAAACCCTGCTTTAAATCCTAATCAAATCAATCAAAATCAAAATCAACGTTCGAGTTATATTTAGAATTCCAAATTAAACAAATTTACAAGTTCAAATCCTAATAAATTTTCCAATCCAAACACAAATCAAAATCAATTCATTATTTCATCTTTCAATCCCTTTGGCAACCTAAATCAATCATCTAATCAATTTCTCAATGCAAACATAAATCAAAACCAATTTATTGGTCAAGATTCCAATCCACTTTTGACTCCAAATCTAAACGAACAATCACCATTTAAGGATATCTAATTTATCCAAGAATGTCAAAACATGGAAGACAAGATCCAATGGCTATAATATAATAGTATTTCCTAAAGCAAAAAATACATGTTTGAATAAATTTATATATACCTTTTTGACATTAACATGATGATGGTACCCTTTCTTTCACATTTTAAACCCCCAAAGTTTGATAATTAAAAAGGCAAGGGAGATCATGTATAACACCTTAAAGAGTTTTATATGGCATGCTTGGCCATTGATTATATTAATGATGATCTATAAATAATCTTCCCACTTAGTCTATGGGGTCAAGCCCTAAAGTGGTTTTTACACTTACCTACAGGATCAATCATAACTTTTAAGGGCCTTTTTGAAAAGTGTTTAGTAATTTTTCCTATAAATTTGAATTTTATTTGACAATGATAGACCTATATAAAACTAAAAAATTCCATGGGGAGACTTTCACCTCCTTATTTCAAAGATGGTTGGCAAGCTATTTCCCATAGTCACCTCCTAAAAAACAACTTACAACTATCTTTACAAAAAATCTTAGTTATAAATTGTCTAATAAATTACAAATCCATTTCATTACACACTTTGATGAAATTATAGAGAAATTGTTTCAAATTGAGAGAGCCTTAATTTACAAGGGTACCATTGAAATTTTCAAACAATATATTGCTTCTTCAAATCAAAATGAAAAACCTAAGTTCTATTCAAAGAATAAGATCATGGTAGGAGATGGGGTAACTAATGTTAAACAAATCCAAAGTATACAACCTATCAACAACATCTCCATAACAAGTTTCCAACCTCAAAAAAAATTGAAAACTCACTCCTTTGGGAGAACCTTATGGTGTCATGTTTTGAAATTTGGTCACTACAAACATAGTTAAATTTCCACATACTAAACCTTTTGATGACAATGTTTCAAAACTAGAATGTTACAAAGATAATGAATATTGTGACTACCAAAAAATCAAAGGTCCTTCCACAAACCATTGTATGAGACTCAAACATTACATCCAAGACCTTATTTACAATGGTGAAATAGAAGTAGATGAATAAACATCAACATCCAATAATAAAAAACTAGGGATATATCAAGATCCCTTTCCAAAACATGAGTAAGGGAATAATAAGAAAAATCAAGATCAAAATCAAATAAATAATATAAATAAATCCAATCACCCCTTTGATTCTATAAGTGATCACATTGACTATATGGATCAATAGGTTTCTATTATCGTAAGTAAATCCTAATATTATACCATTACTACAAGGCATATAAAGATTACAATCCAAAGTGTCCCTTTGCCTATCCATGAAGGTTAATATAGCATTATAAAGAAATTTGAGAAAACACCAACCCAAATTTCCATTTTATATCTTATAAAGATGTGTTCCACATATATGGACATCTTTTATAAAACCTTGCAATAATCCAAAGTTATTGAGAATATCAAATGTCAAAATTCCAAGAAATTTTAGGACACTTGTCCTCCCACAATCAAGCTATTTTTTACCATTAAAAAATTTAACCTATGGATTCATCTCATAACCTTAAATTATACATAGAGGTCATCATATCTATGCACAAAGTAAAAAGGGTGTTTATAAACAATGGTTTGGGATTAAATTTGTGTAATTTAAGTTTGATATAATATTTGGGACATTCTACAACAACACTAGAGCCTAATACCATTACTATAAAGGCATATGATAAAATTTAGTGTCAATCAGTGGACACTATTTATCTTCCTATTATGGTGCATCCTATCATTAAATAGACCTTGATCCATGTACTTGATGTATACCTTTCATATAACCTCCTTGTTATCCATCCAAGGATCCACACCATGAATTCAATTCCATCCACCCTCCATCAATGTTTGATGATTTCTCATGATGGTATGAAAGTTACCATTTTAGGTGATCTTCAACCCTTCCAAGATTACAAAATGTTAGAATAGAGATATCATAATTTCAATTATCTACCATTTATAGAATATACCTATGCATCTACTGAGGAGTCACATCGGTTTTCAAACTATGTACATCCTGATGAGTTGCAATCTACATCAACCAATCATCTATCTACATCCATAAATCCTACATTCACTAGTCAACCATCCATAATTAAACCACACACATATAAATCCACATGTCATCCATCAAAATTCACTATTATGGATAAAGGTATAAGAGAATATGAAATCTATGATGTTCATTATTTAGTAAATATTCATATGTCCCTAAAAAATCATGGCAGGCCCCACTATCAGAAGCAAAAATAGGTGGTTCATAAATTTGGCAAAACTTATTTTGTGAATGACAGGTTCCTTTCTAAAGAATATATTGATGACTTATACCACTCTTGGATGTACTTTGATTATCTTGAATTTTTTTTCCAAAATATCAATATCCTATACCTAAGGCCATTATGTGAAACATCATAAAATATAAAGGCAAGGTTTTTGTCTTCACGAACAAGGTCTCATCTAACCTATAATATATAAAACAAATGAATCCATTCATGTTATTGGATTCAAACCATATATTTTGAACTTATTCAATTATAATAGTGACTCTTACTCCATGTCTAAGGAAGCATCTTCAGACATTGAAATGAGTTACATTTATAGTTGTTTTGAAGACCTATCCATTGCCAACCTATTTCATGATAATGTCATTTTGACCCTTGAGTTAACATTTCCATAACTTATCATATGGGACCAATAATAAATACCCTCACTTGATCATTTTTATAGTTATGAGGTATATCTAAGTTTTTAAGAGTTAGAGATCATCTACCAACATGATATCACAAGAAGGTATTTTCAATTCAATTAGATAAATTTTCATACTTTGGAGAATTTAAAACTTATACTCATCTACAACATTCTAAAAATAGTATAGTTCAATCAATGCAGATATCAGATGATGAATCTTTAAACCTAAAAGACAATTCTAATGAGAAAGATATTGAGGAGGACCTTAATATTCCTCCACTTACAAAAAAGTTGCAAGAATAATCCACTATATTAATTAAAAATACAATCAACATCAACATTAGAATAGAATAAAATCTTAACATTGTGAACAAACCATTTTGACTCTACTTCTCAAGGAATTTACAGATGTGTTTGAATGGTTATATGCATACATGTTGGGGTTGGATCCTCCACTAGTTGTGCATTACCTTGTTTTACATAAATATGTAAAACTAGTCAAATATAAACTCAAAAAAAATCATCCAAAGGTGGCCTTACTTATGAAGGAAAATTTGTAAAAATAGTTAGAGGTTAGATTCATACAACCAATAGACTATTTAGATTAGATATCAAGCATAATATTAGTCATTATAAACCAAAAAGGATCAAAGTTTACACATCTTTCATAGATATCAATAAAGGATGTCCTAAAGATGATAAACATAGATGTTATTATTGATTTCATAGTAGGTCATGAGATGTTGTCCTTAATTCATGACATTTTTGGGTACAATCAAATCAAAATGGATCCAAAAGACCAATATAAGATAACATTTATCACACCTTTGGGTATGTTTTTATATCAAGTAATGCATTTTGGCCTCAATAATGTTGATGACACTTATCAATGTGCAATGATAGTTAAATTTCATGATATGATTTGTGATATCATTGAAGACTATGTTGATGATATCTTGGAAAAATCTAAAACTAGAGAAGATCATCCCATGGAACTACATAAGTTTTCTGAATGGTTGAGAGAATACAAGGTTCATCTCAATCCTAATAAATGTGTGTTTGGGGTTACTTTAAGTAAGATTTTAGGATTTATTGTATCATAATGAGGTATATAATTGGATCCTATAAATGTTATTGCTATCACAAAAATTCTTCCACCTTCAAATCTCACATAACATCACCATTTACAAGGTATGATTCAAGCAATTCAAAGGTTTATATCACAACTTGAAGAGATATGTCATCCTTTCACATTTATTCTAAAAAAAAACACAACTTTTCATAAGAATGAGGAATGCAAATAGGCATTTACAAATCTTAAAAACTATCTAGTAAACCCACTATTCTTAATGCCACCAATTCCAAGGAAAACTCTTCTATTGTATATTTCAGTAACATAATATGCATTGGGGGAATTGTTAGCACATCATGATGAACATAACATAAATAACAATATATTATCTATGTATAACCCTAGTATCATATGAGCTAAACTATTTTTCCATAAAGAAGGTGTGTCTCATGCTTATTTTTTTCTTCCCAAAAACTTCACCATTACATGCTTAATAATCAAACTAAAATCATTGCCAAAATTGATCCACTTAAGGATCTCCTTTCTAAATCAGCTCTAATAGGGAGAATGGCTAAGTGGGTTATGATTTAAGTGAGTTTGATATAGATTATGTCAAACAAAAAAAATTCAAAGGATAAATACTATCAGACACCTTGATATAATCTCCATTAATGGATACCAAACCTATAATCATGGATTTTCCAAATGAGGTTATCACGTCCTTGAATGAATAATTAGAATGGTAGTTTTACTTTGATGTGTATTTAACAAATCATGGATCAGGGGTAGGTATCTTTCTTATCACTCGACAAGGTGATCTCATTCCAAAATCATTTTGGATAGGATTTCATTGCACAAACAATATCATAGAATATGAAACTTTTATTTTAAGTCTCAAACTTGAAATTCAATATAAAATCCATTATATCCTAGTATTTGGGGATTCCAAGCTTATTATCAACTAATAAAATGATGAATATCAATCAAAATATGATAAAATTATTCCTTATAAATGGATGGTAGATAGTCTTAAACAATGTTTTCAGTCCATCCAATATGAACAAGTTCTTTGGATTAACAACAGAGCAACAAATGTTATGGCTAAAATTGGTTCAGTTATTGACATGCATCCAAAAGACAATCATATTAAATTGTTTGTTGATAAAATAATATGTCTAACATATGATTTTCCCAAATATAAAATGGTCTATGAAGTTATTGGTCCTAATTCCCCTTGGTACTAGGAAATATATACATATCTTTAATAAAATGTGATCCCTCATAGCTTAACCTAAAATCATTTATCCAACAAGCTTCTTCCTTTACCATCCTTGGAAATAATTTATATTATAGGGGTTATGATGGCACTTTATGATCCAAAAATTAAAAGTCTTGGTTGAATACTATTTCAAGAACACACAAATAATAATGTTATCTCTGAGAAGAGATGTTTTGTTGATCAAAATTGTAGATACAACATATGCTTATCTTTGGGAAGAGATGTCTCATTGCCTTTTCAGGAAACATCTATTTGTATACATACTTTAAAGGTAGGAGGAGGATGTGGAAGGTCACCAATCTCAAGGGAGATGAAGTGGTTCAACTTCAACAATTGACAACATTATAGAATTCAAGAAATTCCTATTTTTATAAAATTACTATTTTTAGAATGCACTATTAAAATTGAAATTTAGGACACTTCCATTGGCCTTTTAGGGTTCAAAATCCATCCAAAATATCTCTATGCCATCTCATCATGTTCTCCTCAATCTTAGTATTCCAAGGTTCAAATGAGGATTCAAACAGAGTTATGGTGCAAAAGTTATGGATCCCAAAAGTTTTACCACCAATTAGGGTAGAACCATCACCCAAATTATCACCTAAAATGTTACTCAGATAATTCCTCCCTCCTTGAGAATTAATTATCCCCTTTTCATCAATATTTCTCATCAAGTGTGGTAGTTGTGTTTTGATTCGATTCTTGATGCATACTTGGAATGGACTGTGCTTTATCGAGCTATGCATGGCCTGATTATTCACCATTTATATCTAACCATCAGTCTATGTATGGAAGGCCATAAACTTCCTTAGCTTGGTATCTATTTTATTATGTTGTTTTGTTGTTTGTGTAGTCAAGGCTGTAACATCAACCCTTTTAGATTTATGTGGCTTGACCACCATGAGAACAAATTTCTTGACACTAATCACAGAGATAGATGTAGAAGGTGGTACCTATGGTACCATATATCACTATGTTCCAAGAGTGAGGTTAATCCTTTGATTTATTGATATATAGATGCCATATTGATCATACCTGAATGGATTATCAAGATGTACATTACAAACATCCAGATTGACCACATCACACAAGACCTCATCTTGGAAAGGTTTTATTTCATATGAGAAAAGACATTGGTGGGTGATATAGAGGTTTATCCCAAGACTCAATCATCCAATAATTTATGGATTTGGGTGAGGCTTCATGGACATATTTAGTATTTTCACAACATTAGCAGAGATTAAATTCTTTTGACTCCCACTGTCAAGAATGAAATGGAGAGGCTTACCTTTCACCAATAACTTAGATTGAAACAACCTTTCCTTGTCATCTGGTCTCTCCTCATGGGTCTATGATGAAGCAATTATGGAATCAATATTAACATCTATAATCTTTTCTTCATCCTCTTTGATTATAGAGTGTGTATAAGGTAGAGCAGTAAATGGTGAGGATTGTGACTCAAAAAGCAAGGACTTGATGGTTCGACATTCTTCTTTGGAGTGAGTTCTATATTTGTGGTAATCAACCCATTTCCCAATCTTCCCTTCCTTTTTCTTTCAATTTTGGCCTCATTTTTGACCTTCTTTGTCATTTTTCCATTTTGAAGGCTAACTCTTCTATTCATTCTTCCATGCTTCTGCTCAATCTTCACTATGAACTTGTATGCCTCACCTAGGGTTTCTAAATTGAAGAGTTCCATTTCCTCCCATATATACCATTGTAGTCCACCATAATATTTGAGAACCTTGTGTTTCTGACTTTTTTGGACGCCCAATCTCACAGATAGAGAATGTAAAATTTTAGTGTAATCTTAAATAGACTATTCCTTACCTTGGAGAAGTTGTTTCCACTTTATATATAGATCATCATATGCTCTAATGGGGTAGTATTCTTCCTTTATAACTTCTATAAAATCATCTCAGGTAAATTCTACCTCAATACCAATATCATCCATACCAAATCTCTTCTTGTACACTTCCCACTAATTTTTAACAGGCAATGATGCTTTCAAAAGAGTAAAAGTGATCTTCACTTTATCGATGAATTTATTTATAGAAAAATAGGATAAAAATTGATCCAACCAATTTTTTACTATATCAGCATTGATTTTTCCTTCAAATGTAGAGATATCAAAATTCACCTGAACCTTGAAGGGTGTTAGGGCACTGAAAAGATGTGGGGTTACAGATGAGGAGCTAGAATTTCTCATTAGAATTTGTTGGAGAATTTGGGAAATTTATTGTAGCATCTATGCTTTCTATTATTGGAGGGTTTCATTCACCATTTCTTTGAAAGTATTGGATGTCTCAGTTTTGTCTGCCATTTGAAGTTGTTTGGAGTGAATAGGTGGATAGTTTATTGGTTATATTATTTTCCACCCAAACTTCTTATAATCTGACCTCATCCATAGGATCATACACTCTAAATAAACACTGATTTGATACCATTGATCCAAAACTTGAAAGTCTTGGTTGAATAATATTTAAAGAACACAAATAATAATGTTATCTCTAAGAAGAGATGTTTTATTGCTCAGAATTGTAGATACAACATAGCTTATCTCTGGAAAGAGATGTCTCATTGCCTTTTCAAGATACATCTATATTTACACATACTTTTAAGGTAGGAAGAGGATGTGGAAGGTCACCAATATCAAGGGAGATTAATTGGTTTGACTTCCATGATTTACAACATTACAGAATTTGAGAAATTACTATTTTTAAAAACTTGCTATTTTTAGGCTACACTATTAAAATTAAAATTTAGGACACTTTCATTGGGATTTTTGGGGCCAAAAAACATTTATCATACCTCTATTACATCTCATCATGTTCTCCTCATTCTTATCTTTCCAATGGTTCAAACAGGGAGTCAAACAGAGCTATGGTGCAAAAGTTATGGCTCCTGAAAGTTCTGCCTCCAATTGGGGTAGAACCATCACCTAAAATGTTGCTCGGATCACTTTATTTCAAATTTTAAACTATGAATAGGCTACCTTAGTCACTAAATAATTTCATGATGGTATTTGCGGTACTCATACTAGTGGCATGGTCCTTGCCAAAAAACTTCTAAGAATCAATATTATTAGACAATGATGGAAACTAATCCATGTCTATATGTCAAAAAATGCATCCCATGTCAAAAGTATGGTAAACTAATCCATAATCCATCACAAGATTTACAACCCATTACCATTCCATGGCCATTCTCCACATAGGGGTTAGACCTCATTGAAAAAATTAATCCCAATTATTTTGATAGCCATAAGCACAACCTTACCAAAAATCAGTACTTCACCAAGTGGGTGGAGGCCATGCATTTAACATATGTATCTAAAAAATAGATTTCCTAATTTATTCTAAACTACAAAAAAATTCGGTATGGTATTCCTTAATCTATTATATTTAATAAAGGAAAATATTTAAAACTAAGGTACCAAATCCCTTTGTAAAAAATACCATCTTAAGCACAAATATACCACACTTTACTATCCCTAAGGCAAGGTTCAATCAAAGACATCAAATAAAAATATACTCAAAATACTTAAGTGTGTTTTCAATGATGAATGATATGATTGACACTTATAACTTTACCCTAATTTTTGGGCTTATTATATTAGAATTCACACACCCATGGGGGCAACCCCATATTCCCTTGTTTATGACACTGAGTTCATCTTTCCTATTTAAATTGAGCTTCCCTCCATAATGATCTTTCTACAAAATATTATTGATGAAGCCTATCAAATCTCTCGACTACATAAGCTCAATCTCCTAGATGAGAAATGGATTAATGCCATTAACCATATATAATCCTATCAAAATTATCTCTATCATAGTTATAATAATAAAATTAGATCTAGAGAGTTTGAAATTGGATACCTTATTATAAAATAAAATTAATGGAACACCAACACTGATTAAAAAAATAAAGGCAAGTTTAACCTAACTGGTTGGGTCCATATGTAGTTATTACCAAATATGGATCAGGAGCTTATAAACTAGCTAAAAAATAAGGAGAAGAGATTTATAAACCCATGAAAATCATGCAACGTAAGCACTTCCATACCTAAATAACTCTAATACTATTATATATATGTCAAAAAATCAAAAAAAAAGAAAAAAGAGTGAAATAATCCATCCAAAAGTGAAACCCACTCTTATTTCACTTTAGGCAAGTACGATGGTGAAAAATAGTTTATGGATCCATGTGTAAACCATTGTCTATATACACCATAGTTATTTGGGGGCATCCCATAAAATTATCCATCCATGCATTATCCGTGTGTGTGTGTGTGTGTGTGTGTGTGTGTGTTCATTTGTCTTTTAGTTTCCTATGACATTTTAGTTTATGGTTTGACCTTCACAGTTTCATGGATATACCTTTGCTCATGTTTCAATAAAATATTATATATATTCCTTAGATAAATCATTCATCCATCTAACACAAAAAAATACATCCATAATAAAAAACCATCACTTAATTATCATTTCTTGGGTGGGTACACTTCATCTATTCATAATCATCTTACCTAACATTATCACTTTATATATCTTCCCTCACTGGGACAACTACATCATCCTAAGGTCCACATAGACTATGTAGGAAATGATTGGATACATGGGGTGTATTGGGTCAGCTCATCCACCACCATCACCAAAAAAAATACCAACAAACAAATCTGCAAAACATGAGAAAATCTATAAATTTATATAAAACAAAAACATCCAAAAAATAGTCAAAAAATCGTTATCCTTAGTTATATACCCAATGTTATCCTTTACATAGGTTAATCATTGAACGATCAACAATGTGAAAGATATCATATGAAAAATAGTACTACTTTGAGGCCATCCAAAAATACATTTTGCTTACTTATTGTGTCTTTTACTTGATTTTATTTTTTGTACAAAATGGTTTGTTTTACTTACCTACTTGTCTAGTTATTTGTTTACCTTCTTGTTTTTTTTGCTTACATGGTTGTATTGTTTCCAAAAAAAAATTATCTCATTTTCATTGTTGATTTTTTATTATAGATCACTCTATGTTCCACAAACAATGTTATTATGATCTTCCATATCATTATGCACTAAGTTTTTAATACTTGTGACTCTAACAGTCCCTTTGTATATAACACAATAAGACATCATGATGTTTTTATATCATTGGTGTGTATTGTATTATGTAACATAAGAATAACGTGTGCTCAATTCATATCATAATATAATGTTGGAAATCCAATAAAATCATTTAACAAATCAATAATTAAACTATTTCACGCATACATTTTCACTTCCATTTTGTACATAACATAATAAATGATACAAAAAATAACATGTGTTGAAATATCAAATGTAGGAGAGAATAATTTCATATATGCTCATATATAATCCATCTATCTATATCCATGTTTATACATATTAAACATATTTAAACCAAAAATATAACACAATAAAATGCCTAATGAACCATGTATATATATCAAATGTGTCAAGTACAACAATATAATGATACATATCAAAAAATATATGTATGCATCTGCCATCTACCATATAACTCTCTCCATGACCCTCAGATGAGGAATCTATGGGTGATATCAGATTGACACATTGAGATGCCTACCCCATAAATCACTCAGAGGCCATTATCTATACTATATTGGTTGATGCAGACCTCCTCGAAAAATAATCTTTGAATGATGATGCTCACTACTCTAATGGCACTACTTGCTCATATAGACTCATATATTAAGTCAACTGATCCATATCCCTCATCACATCTAATGATTTTTATAACTACTCAAGTATAGTAAATAACTCCTTCACTCTCTGCAACTCTATGCATAGGTATCTCGCTCTTTCCTATACCTCTGAGTTAACCCTATATCATCAAGAGTATATGTGACCATATCATATGTCACTAATCGCTCCTCTATGATATATGTATCCACAACCCTCTTATCTACCTCAACCTATAAAGTATCCACCTCAGCCTACAATCTACTAATATTATATGATATCATATCACCCTACCTATCTCTACCACCTCCATTTCCCCATAATCATGATATCTCAATATCCCAAGCTCTAATATTCTCATGAATCCTATAAATCAAGGCCTCATCCTCAGTTGATTATATCATCCCTAAAGGCCTAGCATCATCACCTCCCCCTATATGTGTCTTTCATATTATGTGCATCCCTTTATCCTCTCCATCTCTATCTTCGTCACTATTAATCACTAATAATGAAGTATATCCTCATACTTCATCATCTTTAGCCTCTCTTATCTTTGTATCATGTCCCTAGTCACCTTTGTTATCTCCTATATTAGTATCCTATCTCTACCCACCATCCCTATCTCTTCTTTGACCTATACCACCCTATTTTGGGGAAGCTCTCATAATCATAGTTATTAAGCTTGTCTTCTATAGACATGTCCTAAACATAGCCTAAAATCTCTACCTCCATGTCATAGGTGGTACATATGGATCTGTTAGCCTTAGTGGACTCTACTACTCCCACTATTATGTGTATACATCTATAACCCCTATATCAACCACATATCTCCTAAGTCATAATGTGACTATTTGTAGATCTATCTAGCTATGCTCTACCAGTCTCAGGTTAATACATGTCCCCCATTATTGTCTCTCTCACACAACCCATGTAAATACACATAATCCTATAGGTGCATCCTTTCAAACCCCAAACTATATTCTAACCTTGATTGGCATATGTCACTCAATAATATACTCATGTGTCCCTATAATGTAACATATAGTCACCATAGAATCCATAGATGACACATCTTGCCTACATTATTGATCTACCTCCCTATAAGGCCTCTATGTGATATCTTATTGTCCAATATCATCAGATACCCTCATATAGTAATCCATATCTCCTAAGTGACCCCTCTCTACTCCTATAATAACATACCAACTATATGTAAAATGATCCTTAGTACCTCTACTCCTCAACTAACCCATTAGTCTCTCCACTACTATACATTCCCACACTTGTAATAGTGTGGATGATCCTATGCTAGTTCCTCCTATATATACCACATGATGAAGGTTTTGGTATAGGTGTGTAAGTATAAATTATCCCCATGAAAATAGTGTCACTTGATCAACAATATTCCCAACCATATCCAATAAACTAGAAGGAAATAATCTCCTACTCTTAATAGGTAGCAGTATGCCACTGACAAGAGCCATTAAAACTAGAGTCAATATATCTATGTCCTATAACACCATGCATGCATCTATACCAATCCACAAGATAAACATGGGAATTATGTCCTCTCCAAATACCCTATATAGTGACACAACCTATGATGTATCATGTTAGTAAAACTTTACACGCCATATAGGGATGCAAAGTATCCTCTATACATCCTCCAGTGTAACTATTAGCTCAAATGTCAACAAGTAAAATGTGTTGGTTTCTAAGTTCCAACACTCTACTAATTCCATCATAAAATCATTGATATCTCATATGTATGGTATGTCTTTAATGTAATATAGACCCACTACCTCCAAAATCCCCACCTCATAATCAATAAACCCTATCATTAGCCTTACTACTCTTGATCACCTCTCTCGAGTGACAAGTATGAATAATCTCTCCCAATAAAATCATCAAGACACAATGTTAATTTTTTTTTACTTCCTCTTTATCTATAAAAATTTCCATTTTACTTATCAACACATTAAATAACATTTTAGTTTATCATTCCTTGTATTTTATACATCATTCCTTATTAGACAAATTCATTTCTCATCAGGATGACTTTGCCATGCTTTTAGATGAATTCACCTCACCTCATCATGTGACAAAGTTTATGTTTGACACATTCACTATGCATCGATATGAATTCACCTCTCCCTTGCATAATTCACCTCAACTAATGATGATTTTACTATTTTGACAAAATAGTTGTGACCATTGACAAAATTGATGTTTAGCCTAACAAATTCACTAAAAATTACTCCAAAATCACCATTTCTTCAATTATGAATTCATTTTTTCCACTTTTTCTAAGTATTTAATGCCCAAAAATGACTAACCCAAAAACCAAAAATGTTACTCACTACATCCCTGCTTCTAATTGGCTATTGGTGTGTCCAGACTCAATGTGATGCCTATCCACTAGTATACAATCCATTCTTCCCTTATAATCCAGAGAAATTATCACAATTTAAGTGGATAAAAAACTACTTGATCCAATGAATTTTGTACAATGAAATTCAAACTGTCCCCCTACCTCTATATATCCACCCCCACCATTCACATATTTTACCCCTCATTCATGTTTTTCATTACCATTTAAGCTAGTTTGTCCATACTTTCTACCACCAATCAATATGAATGATATAAATATTTATTTCAGCTTACAAATTAATCTTAAAATTATATTACCTATCATCAAAAAAATTATTTATCATTTTTAGACCCGTAGCTTACCATTAGGATATATCATTCCCACATCTAATATTTTGAACAGGATTCATGGGGTAACATTCAAGCGTGTAACTTAAAAATGTGAAATCTATTTTTTTCTAGATCCTCACTTTCAGCATCCATCCACTTGTGGAAAATTATTTTACACATGATTTAAACCTTGTAAGCCTTTTTATTTAGGACTATCCTTTTATTTATTTTTTTATCCACTCCATCTATATCCCTTATTTCATTTTAAGCATTCATCTACATCCATTTTCCAGTATGCACACTAGAGGGGGAATCATTCACTCATTTAAATCCATCTAGGCATCATCTTTTTGGATATATTGTTTATTTATTCTTTGAAAAGGCATTTCTTCTGCTATTTACAACACCATTTCAAAGAGGGGAAACGTAGACACCTAAATTATGCTAATTTAGTGTCGTAATTAACTTTGTTTCAAACTGACACACTAATCCCCTTAGCATCCTAAATTCAAATTTACCACTAATATCATTTCCATCTACTTTTTGAATATTTGATTAATGTATATTAATTAATTATCATGCACACATAATTCTCTAAAAACTAATTAAAATATAAAAATTCCACCTCATCCAAACATCTTCCACATTTCAACTACCATGGTCAATCACTCAACTATATTTACTCATGATGAGTCATTAAACTACCAACTAAATTTTCCCTTCTCTTTCACACACATGGGAATTAGTCATCAACCATTGAGATGACTACTCAAATTTGAATGTTGATTAATATCATAATTAAATAAACCTAGATTATTCTTAACCATTCATATCACCACCCAAAGGCCTATAAATAGATGTGTAATCCGTCATTGTAATGATCCACCTTCAAGATATTGAATCTCCATCAAAATATCCCTATCATCCATTGAGAATCCAATCTATTTTCACCCATATCCTACCCAGTTCAACTTTATTTGGAGCACAAATTGAGCATTCACATTTCAAAAATCAAGAGCAAGTCACATGTTTTTACAATAGATAAGGTGATGTATTATACATGATTTTTTAAGTACTTATTTATTTAGATTTCATTAATTGTTATTTCTTTATCAGAGGTTGTTTAGATTTAGAATATGATTTACATATTTGATTTCTTAGTTTAAAACTCTAAATCTTTAGCTATCACAATCCCTATAGAAAAAAACATAAAATATAATAGAGCATGAGTCAATAAAAATATGTTTTTTAAATATTTTTAAAATGAATATCATATTATTGTTGGTTAATGCTTTATGCACAAAAGGTGAGATAGGGTCAATGGTGATCGGTTTTGAATGAAGTACAATGGTCAATTTACACTCTTTCACTTTGTGAAACCCCTCTTACCAAAATAGAAACTTAAATACATTTAAGTGTAACTTATGTTATTCAATATGATAGTTTTAGCCTCCATAGACGAACATATAAAAATTAGGGTGGTACCCTATTTTAGATACGTCAGACAACCAAAGTGTTTGTAGAGAGTATGAAGAGACTAGTGTGGATTCATACCCAAGTCTAGTAGACTAACCAAAATTGGTAGAACTTGTGGTTTCATTAAAGAATCCTTTACAAAATCTAATCTAATCAGTTTTAGAGTTATCAAATATTTACACGACTTTATATTATACATGTCATACATAATAAATAAAGTGTATCAAAAATAAAATTCTAATTAAATTCAATATTTATGGAAGCAATTTTTTTAAATCCTTAAATTGTTTTTATGCTATATTATTGAATCAACAATTAAATTTGATGGCCATATGATTATGTTATGAGAAACTTAGTTGATGGAGAATATTTCTTCTTCGTTGTTAGTGAATTCAATTCCCTAGCTTCAAGAGACTTCAACTTGTTGTCTTATACTCTCCCTACACATATCTAAATCAAAAGTATGGTTGTTTACATTAAATTTGATTAAATATTCCTTTGTGTCTATCTCAGGATTACATTTGATTAAGTTGATTTATCTAAAAATTTAATTAATCTAATAAAAAACTATTTAAAATAACCCATGTGGTATAATATGCTAAACAATACCTAAAAACCCACATCATGGAATATGATAAAAAAAATATTTCATATTAATAAAAATTCTACCCAACATATTTCCCAAGAGTATAATAATTGAAAAAAAATCACTAGTAGGCATTGGTGGGCCAGGGGGAAAGGAATGTGGGGACAAAGGAAGAGAAATTGGTTGCATTTAATAGTTGTATTACTACTTTTGATCGTATGAAGGAAATTCAAAAACATAAATCTCTCTCCATCTTCATCATGTTGAAAACATACAAACATTGCTCTCAACTCAAGGTCAAATCCTAGACTTATACACCCAATGTAGCTACAAAAAAAGTAAGATATGCACAAATTTTCCATTGTGTTTCTGTACAATAAGTTATAGCCTTTCTTTTTGTACTTGAAATGAATAAGACATGCATTGTGAGGATATTTTGGTTTGCATCAAAAAATTATGAATGAATATATTTGTTAACCTTAAGAATTTTGTATTTTCTATTTACTTGTTGTGGGTTTAAGTAATGTTTTTATATATTACCATTTATCAAAAGAGATAGGTAATTCATTCATTGTAATGTCATTGCAATTATCTCAGAACTAGATTTATGTACATGTTATTCATTCATCATTAAATGACTTAAGCTTATGGATGAAGATAATGTATCAATTAAACATTGCTTATGTTTTGTTGAGTAGATGTTATGGGTTCTGCGTCCAGGGGTCTATGATAGTATAAAAGATTTGTAAAATAGTAGTGAGTCAAGGTAAACTAATAATGATACTTGGTAATAATATTGGAGGGAATTCTATTTTTTAGATATAAAAGTTGATTCAGTTCTCCATTTTTTAGTTTTCTCTTTATGGTAATATACACATACACATGAATGTTAATAGTTTAGAGAATAATTATTAGTTTTTATCTTATCCAAAAAATTAAAACATACTATTTTTCATGATTATAATAATTATCCTAAATACCTTCACAACTATCACACATATAGTAATTTTTTACAACTATCCAACTTTGCATTCATTTTATTCAGGAAGGTACTAATAATAATACATTTATATATTAACATTTAGTGGCATTAATGTAGTATAATAAATATTTATAGATCCAGTCACCACTATACTCAATGATTATATAATTTCATAAGATTCATCCATAAATGTATGTAAAATATGTATGGTTAACTATTAGGTTTGACATTCATGATAAGGCATATTATGGTGTTCATCTCATGCATATTAGTCATGATTGGTGTTTTCTTGATATATGTTTTTGTGGATTGACATTGATGGGAAGGTGTTTTTTGGTAAGTATTGATTATGAAAAGAAAATTAAATATGTTTTATTGTCTAGTCACATTTTGTATATGCAATGTAATTTTTGTTATGTAATATGTATTTTGGGTTAAGATCCTAAATAATATTACATGTGTGACACTTATGCAATGATTTTAGATCCTTATTTAAATATGGTTGTGGACAAGGCATGAATTTGTTGGCCATATGGTTTTATTTACATTTTAAAGCCGTAAAATACAATCAAGGTTTTTCAATATTGTATTAAATCTGATGAAATCTTAGGCAGACCATAAAACCTATAAAAGATTTTATATATATATATATATACAGTCTAATGTTTCCTCCTATTGTTATGAATTATATTGACATTTGAAGGTCAATGTTGAATAGATCACCATCATAAAAAAATCATGACAAGCAGGGTTAAACATTAAATATCGGCCCCAAATGTGAGTACCATATGCACACTAAGACTAAGATGTATGGAAAAAACATGAGATTGATGTGGATACCACTCATCATACAATTTTAACATAACTTTCACATTTAATAAATTCACTATCATATAATAAAGGCAAAAGGGCTAGACACTGTATGACACTTGGTAATAATATTTACTAGCCCTAACCATTAATAAAAAACTAGAGTTAAGGAATCATTTACCAAGTCTAATCTATTCATACCACACTATTTAAAAATGATTTACAATTGAAAAAACTAAATAATGGTGGAGAATAAAAGATAATAAATAATATAAATCATGAAGGAGTAAATACTTCTAACATGGTGAGCAGGTCAAAAATTTTATCATGGTGTGCCTTCCTCTCAAATATCCAAGATAAAAAACATTTTCCATCAACATAGAATCATTTTGATACATCATCCAACATGGTCATATATCAGGGAACATGCATCACCTCTCACAGCTTGTGCATGGCATTGCCATGCTCACACATCTACCTTTCTTAAGAAAAACAACCACCACTTTAATTAAATCAAAAACATAATTATTTTCCCTCAATGATGTTGGGGTATTTATTAACAAAAAATCATGGAATATAATTTTTGTTAATTAACTCATAATAGGTAATTAAATGTAGATTATAAATTTATATCCAAGCCTTTACACAAAAATACATCTTAACTCATTTCTCTTTATAATAATAAAAAAAATATATATTAAATCCATCATGATAATATTAACCATATTATTATTACCTTGCTTTAGATCTTAGTCAAGAATGCTAAGACCTCACAATATGACCATGAGTGGTCATTATCCTAATGCAATTTACATTATGTATCATAACAACATACTAATTGAATAACATAATCTTAAGGCAAGTGGATCCGATTAACACCTAAGCACCACAAGAATTCCCTTAATTGCACACCCACAATGGCATTTCCATTGAACATCACCATCCTCAACATAGGGGCACATCTTGTCTAAAAAATGTGGTTGTTACAATGTCAATTCATGCACACTTATAATATTTATAGTTTTTTCTCAATTTGGGGGCCTTGGTGATCTCTAGTTGCACCTTAGGTGAGCATTTGCATCTCTAGCTCAAGTGATATGGAAAAGTGGAAGTGTTTTATCTATTAGATGTAATAAAGTTTATATAGGATTAGGAAGGTGAATAATAATATGGCATCAATCTTGATCACATTATTGAAACCCCACGTACAAAATCAATTTCAACAATGTCATAAATAGAAGACGTGTTAAGTCAATAAGAGTCATGAATAAGATTAAAAATTTGACACATGGTTTACTAATAGTAAAAATTTGCTCAAATGATAAGGAATCAATAGATACAACTAATTTTAATCTAAGGATACATAACTAGAGATGAGATTTGACTGTTGGCCTCACCTATCAAGAAAAAATACAAGATAGAACAACATTTCTTACCACTATTATTTCATAATTGTAAAATATTTAATAAAATGAAAATAAAAAAAAGTCACATAATTTAAAAATAACAATGTGATATTATATATATTTTTTTAATTAAATATATAATAAATTTTTTATCAACCTCTTTATATTATTATCCTTATTTGTATATGTTTTAACATCTTTTTTAGTGATATGAGTAATAACATAATAAAATAGAATGGGTGAAGAATTGGTGAGATAGTAATTATAACTGCAAGGACCAACTAACCCTATAATATATATGCATTAATTTTAGTTCCCAAAATAACATTTTACTAGTCAATTTCAACATATTAGTATTTAAAATGATTTTGTTCTAGTCTTTTCTTTTTTCCACTAACGTTTTTCCACATTATCCATATTTATGCACTCTGATGTGGTTTAGTAACATGCATTATATTTGGTTTGATTACAACATTCTTGTGAACTATTGAGGGCCCTGATAAGTAGTCGATGACAAAAATTCCTTATAATTATAAGCATAGGGCATAAAAAAAATCTTTCTATTAATCATTTATAGGTTCAATTACCCTATATGCATTTTGAAGGAGATAGAGTTTCTAGAGATCTAAATATAATTTTAGAGGTATGTATGAGGTATTTGAAGACTTATATATGATAACCAAAGTCATCAAATTGTATTAGACCTTTTTATTCTCTAGAGGAACAACCTCTTAGTTATAGAAACAACCCCACTATTTTAGGAGTGTACATTTAAAGGCATTTCACAAGTTTTTATCAACTTGTCCAAAACATGTTTTGTTGGGTGGAATTTAACCACAAGTTTCCATAATGTCCCCATTATATTGAGGTGATGATGATGATGATTATTATTATTATTATTATTATTATTATTATTATTATTATTATTATTATTATTATTATTATTATTATTATTATTTCTATTTACATTTCTAGGTGGTTATTTCCCAATTTGTGAAGTTCTAATGTTATAGTAGTTGGTGTCTAGTACAAAGATTAGAATGTTAAAATATTTACTTTTCCAATCATTATTGTTGTAATTATTGGACCGTAATCACTATGTCCCTCCCTCATAAGGAAATATTTTCCACATGTATATGCTTTGCCATTAGGACATAAATTTGATTGTCATATGATCGTAGTTATTTTTTTTAGTCGTAATATATATATATATATATATATATATATATATATATATATATATATATAATAAAGACCATATTAGATGAAAAGTAATTTTTTACGTATAATTTAAAAATATATAATTAATTACATCCACATGTCATATTTATATGGTATGGATGTCATATTTATATGGTCAATGTTCACAAAATTCACTAAATATATTGACACCATGTCTAAGAAAAATTTGTATAAGTCTACTACCTGTGTGGCCACAAGCTATCTCTTGATGTGGATCCCCAAAAAATAATTTATACTACATAATCATTCTATCTCCAACCATTTTATATCTTCAATATAATCAGCTACATCATTAGATACCACATGTCACATTACATTGTATAAGGAATTAAACAATTTATGCGGTCCCCATGACCTTTGGCTTAACAACAATTTCTATATTTAGTCACTTGTAAATAAAATGACAACATTCCACATAGTCAATTTAAATGGCATTGCCGGATCATGGATCTATTAATATCTATGACTATAATCAAAGACTTAACACTTCTCAACTCTAAATTTTACCCTTAACAATAGGGACTAAAGTCACATCATGACACTTGTTTTTATAGTAGAGTTAGAAAATGGAGAATAATAGAAAATGAAATATTGTTTTATGAACTCTCTTTCTCTCCCTCTCAGTCTCTCTCCTTATGAATTCAAACAACACATTTGCTTCTTCAAATGCTAGTAGTATATGTTTCAATATTTACTCTATTTTAGATCAAATATAGGGATTAAAATCATAAATTTAATTTATAATATATAAAGAAATGAAGTTTATTATGAACAAAAAAGGATGGAATAAGGATATAATGAGATGTATATGTATATTGAGTTATTTTTTGTCATGATCCCATATTTTCATATATATGTTGTTTTTATTACTTTATTATTTGATACTAAATTGGTTAGATGTTTGGTTGGATTATGTGGTACTTGTTGCAGCAGTGTTGGTTGCATACTTGTCTTATGATTAATTATGTGATGGACATATTATTATTCTATTGTTAATGATTTTATGATCTATATAGATTTATTGGATTAAGACATAATGCATTTTTTCCATTTTGGTGGCTACAGGTTGTCTATGAGCTAGGTAGGTTTGTGGAAGCTATAATCTCAAAATAATGTTTTTGAGCACATATATATATATATATATATATATATATATATATATATATATATATGACCAATAGGAATACTACTATTGATTATCCTTTGGACAATTTGATTTGGTCATTAATTACCTTTATGTGTTTGTCAATTGTAGTCCTTGTGTATGTTTTGTCTATTGTACCTTATCAGTTTCATTATGGTTTGTTACTTGTCATTATTATTTATTATTTTAGTTTCTATTGCCGACTGCCACCTTTCTTGTACTTACATCTTATTTTTTATTTCCATAGGTTTTTCAAATATTTATATTCTCCATTTAACCTTGTTGACCTACCCAGTTCATACCTAAACTTAACTAACTACCTAGACCTAACCCTCCCCTTGGAAACCCTTGTCACCAATAATACCCTAACCCCCCCTTCGACCTAACATTCTTGTCTAAGGCTTTGTGGCTTAAGTTTTTTAATGAATATATTAGTCATGGTTTGATTTAAAGTGACTTAAATCCTTTTATGTTTATCACATCAACTTAGGTTGATGGCTTATGAGGGAAGTATGTTTACCTCATTAATTAAGGTAGGTGACATTACAGTGAAGGTTTAATGAAGCATCCATATGGTTTATGTTTAATCTAGTTTAATTAACCCTAATCTTATTTTCTATTAGTTGATGGGGTACTTTGTCATAGAGCTTTCCTGACTTGCCATTAATGGTAAGGTTGGTAGGATTGCATTGGGATATGCTAAACTTTTCTCTCCTCCCAAAATTTAATGTGAGTTGATGGAAGTATGGGGAAGGGATGAAAATATATGGGGAGATCAGATGATAGAAAAAATGTTAGGAATTTAGGGATTTTTGGGTGTAAATAGTAACTGGTCACTTGGTTTTAATGGCAGGCTAGCCAATTGCACACACGTGGTTAGATGCATCTTGGAGCTTTTTATTCTTCCTAGATTTTACTATGTTGTTTTCCAAGTAAGTTATTTTGAAGTTATGGTTAAATATTTTTATTGGGTTATTATAATGATGAAAATATAAAGTTGCATATGCAATCGAAAGTATCTAGACTTTTGGGTGCATATGTAGGCTGATTTAAATAATATATAGACATGTTTAATGCATGTAAACCTACAATAAATTATAGATACACACACACACACACACACACACACACATATATATGCATATATATATACATATATATATACACATACACATATGTATACATATATATATATATATATGTATATATATATATATATATGTATGTATATATATATATATATGTATGTATATATACATACATACATATATACATACATATATACATACATATATATACATACATATATATATATATATATATGTATATATATATGTATATATATGTATGTATATATATGTATGTATATATGTATATATATATATATATATATATATATATATATATATATATATATGTATGTATGTATGTATGTATATGTGTGTGTGTGTGTGTGTGTGTGTGTGTATATGTATATATATATATATATGTGTGTGTGTGTGTGTGTGTGTGTGTGTGTGTGTGTGTGTGTGTGTGTGTGTGTGTGTGTGTGTGTGTGTGTGTGTGTGTGTGTGTGTGTGTATATGTATACATGTGTGTGTGTGTGTGTGTGTGTGTGTGTGTGTGTGTGTGTGTGTGTGTGTGTGTGTGTGTGTGTATATGTATATGTATATGTATATGTATATATGTGTGTATATATATGTATATATATATGCATATGTGTGTGTGTGTGTGTGCAGGCATGTATATTGTTAAATCTATTCTTATCATTATCATACTCGGATTCGAGTCTACGAATGAGTGTCTGGGTTTGTATCTTTCTTTGGGTCATCATGTTACTTATTCAACCTAGTGTCTTGCATGTGACTAAGTTTATTATTATGTGTTATTGCATTGAAAATGGTTGAAAATCTATGTTATAGTTGTTACAACTATGTTTTCCCTCTTTGAAAATATTTGTGTTTTTAGAAAAGCCTATGGGTTCTTGTTTGCTTTTATGTATAATTTTTTGGGTTTTTGTGAAAAAACTTCCATTCATGATGGTGTTCATTACTATATTATGATTGTATGTTTTTGTATTATGGAATGATCCTAGATTAAATAGGTACTCCTTTATTTCTTTAATTTATCATTTTGCAAAAGTATAGTTTAGTCGAATTCTAGTGTATAGATATACGTTGCCTAAGTAAGATGAATCCATCGACATATATCTAGGTGAATAACTATATGTTTTATTTAACTATGTTATTATTTTATATACATTATCTACATTTGAGAACTTCTCTCGCATCTCTTAACTTATCAGTGTTGAGTCATCTATGGTTATATGGATATCTTCAGTCAATCATTAAACTAGGTGGTGAATATTGGGATATTTGAAGGACTATGGTACTATTGGCCATTTTTGGCCCACATATCAAGCTCTTGCATGGTTTGATGAAACATTGGGTCAAAGTCTTAGAAATGGATCCAGCAACAATGTTTGAAAGCAAGCCTACAAGCCAAAGGGCTAAGTGTAAAGTTTGTGCAAAGTTTCTTTATTCAGCTAAGTCCTTGTTCATTCTTCAAGGCTTTGAAAGAAATAAGAGTGTTTCTTCCTCTTGGGATTTTCCTTGGCTTAAAATTCATGGTTTCCCTTAAAAAAAATTGTCTACAAAATTTCTCTAAGGAATGTTTTTATTTTTGGCCAAGTGTTCTTTTCAAGATTTTCATTTCCAGCTAAGTAATGAAATTCTTTCGGACAAATTGTCTGAAAGAAAGGTTCTAAAGAAAAGAAATCATCAATCACGTTTCCCTATAAAACTTTCTTAAAAGGTTATTTTCATGAGAAAGTGGACCAAAATAATATTTTTTAAGGGTTACTTTTCTCTCCGCAAAAGCCAAACACTTTTCTAAAAGACCATTTGGGAGGTTATGAGAGTAGCTTTCAAAGATTTATAAGGGTATGTTCCTTTTGGAAGGACCATTGTAATATTTATGAAGGTCTCAAGCAAAAAATTTGAAGGGTATGTTACCCTTAAAGAGGCACCATTTAACAAAGCCCAAATGATCTCTTACCCTTTGAGAAAGTCCTTTTCAAGAAACCCGAAGGGCTCTTTCCCTTTGAGAAGGGTCATTTCCAAAAATATAAGGGGTACTTTACAAAAGCTCATAGAAAAAGGGTAAAGAAGAAAAAGTTTGAATACTTAAGACTCTAAAATCCCAAAGACTTAAGGTGTGGAGAGCCTGAAGTAAGTTGAGTAGCCACAAAATCCTAAAGTCATGATCAAACGATTGAGAGGCTACCACATAGTGTAAGATGGAGCAAAAAAATATAATCAATAAAAGACAAGTGGCACAAGGATGACCAATCAGAGCATGGGGGGATTCCAAGTGATTGGCTTAATCTTTTAGCTATAAATTTATGAAGGTTTCCATCCTTTGACATGGTCATGATCTCTAACCAATAGCCATCACATGTAGAAGTAGCATGGCTCAGTCAGGTTTATAGGTGTAAGATTTTGTCCGCATACGTAAATAGACAAGTGGAGGATGGCATGGAGATGAAAGATAAAGATGAAGTGATTAGATAAGATAGCTCAGGCATTTAAGACATTCCTAGACTTTTCCTTCTTAGTAGACCATGACATCGTTGTCCTCAGTAAGTTTTGTCTTCTAGTGTGTTTCTCGACCAATGAGAGGGTTGGAAGACTTTTGAAGCTAATGGAAGTTATTTCATTGAATAAGGATTAGTTAAAATTAACCCAAGTGTGGGTGAGAATTTATGGAGGGTGGTTAGGGCTCATTTATGGATTTTTGTTTGCTC
Source organism: Torreya grandis (assembly GCA_037957365.1). Classification (NCBI taxonomy): domain Eukaryota; kingdom Viridiplantae; phylum Streptophyta; class Pinopsida; order Cupressales; family Taxaceae; genus Torreya; species Torreya grandis. The sequence continues at coordinate 270,657 of JARHVA010001945.1, forward strand.
ACCTCTTCTCTTTGGGTCTTCTCCTTTTCTATATATGTCTTGATTCTTTTAAAAATAAGATATCCTAATTTTAACAAGGAATAACCCTGTCAAAAATTTGTAAGAAAGACATTTTGAAGCAATAAAGATTATTTTTACCTATCTCTTGTCTAAAAATCATGTTTAACAAGCTTGTGCATAATGGCCTTGTGAAGAAGTGTTATTCGATGTCCCTTGTCCTCTCTTCTTACTTATTTTTAGGTATTTTTTGGTTAGTTACAGGTATGAACTTGAGCTTTTATACCATTAATGGATGCTTTGTGTGAATTTCAAAATTCCTCTCTACTTCATATATGGATTAGTGAGCCTAGTTTATGAAATTGATGCAAATTAACCAGTCGTGAGGTTGTGTAAGCAAAATTATCTTCTGTTGAATTAGTGTTCATTTCATGCTTATGTGGGTCACTCTTTATTTGGTGCATCACCTTTCTTAGTTTAGTTTTCCCTTTTTATATTACCTTTCTCTCCCTTTTCCTTGGTCAAAAATAGGTTTAGTGTGTGGGAATAGCTAAAGTGAAGCATCTGAGGAGCTAGCCTCATTAAAAATTACAGAGGTTCAACCTCATTACAAGATACCCATAGCTTGAGGTTGCTCCAATTTTGTAGTTGGGAGTGAGAGAGCCTGAAAAACTCTCCCACAAGGGTGAAATTCCATGCTACAATAGTTTTTGGCATGCCTGATGGGAACTTATCAAGAAATATTGGCCAAGTTTGATGTTAGTTTGATTAATTTGTAGTGGTTGTGGCTTTCATCTTTCAGTATCTAGTGACTCCAAAGAACATTCAACAATCTGGTCATAGAACAGTAACTATCTTTTATGCCAAAGGTGACTACAAGATTAACTTATATAGGTATTCCTTTTGAATTTGTTAAATTACCTTTAAACTTAGCAAGAAGGTTAAGGTTCTCCCATACTCACCCTTACATAATAAACCACTCTCCTAAACCAATCATAAGCCATACCTACGTGAGAAGATCATTGTTAGCCCCTCTTGCTATCATGATTCCCTAAAGGGATTTTATGGGTTTTAGTAGCTAAAGTCCTTTGAATTTTCCACAATATGACCCTATGCTAGTAGCATCCCTCAAAAACATCTTGTATTACACAAGAGACCAAGTTGTAACTCCTATTGAACACATAAAAGACATAGCCAATTTTTGCAACATCCATAATGTCACAGTAGAAAACATAGATGTTAGGATATTAGTTGTATCCTTCAAGGGAAAGGCATTACATTGGTATAGGGGTATAGCTCCTAAATCTATCCAATCATGGGACCAATTGGGAGCAACCTTGTGTAAGAGGTTTGTAGATAAGAGTGATCATCTATCACTTGTAGAATAGTTAACCATAATCAAGAGACCTCCCCATGAAGTCATGCAAGACTTTAATGCAATATTTTAAAAGGCTTGGGATAGAATTATGGACACTATTAGACCATCCCCAAACTTCACCTTCTTATATTATTTAAAGGATCTAAATAGTGATATAGTTGTAATGATAAAATCTAAGGGAGGTGACATATTGCCAAAGGCTTATGAGGTGGTTATTAAAGCAAAAAAGTGCCTAGTTCAGGCTGGCAAGCATACTCCTACACCCCCAATGCCCCTTTTCCCTGAGATCAAACCACCTCCTAAAGTTATTCCTCCACTTGATGTTATCCTTCTAACTCCAACTATTATTGGTGTGCCTTCACCAAAGCAAGAGAAGGCTTCCACTAGTGGATCCAGTGACTCCCAAGAGTAAAATAACTAATTAAAACTTAGCAGCATGCTCTAATCCTTAGGGAATGATGTAGTTAATGTCAAGAGTCAAAAATATTACATCAAACTCCATATCAACCTCATAAATAGCCTTATCAAGAAAATAGGCCACCCTACAAAGGAGGTTTCCAAGGACAGGGGTAGCCAAATTATGCTAGACTACACAATTATAATCCAAATGTTGTAGTCCCTTCCAATTCCTAGGTTTTAATTCAAAACAATATGGCTCAAGAGGTTGAAGGGACAATGCCTTAGAATCAATCTTTTAGGAAATCCATTATCCCAACTAATGGTTTTAATGAGGCTTTTAATGACCAATGGAAATAGGCTATTGCTTATGGGTAAAATCAAGCTCTTATGGCTCAAAGCATGGAGATCCCTATGATGACAAAGCTAGAGCAGCCTTTATAAGAACAAGGACCAGATCAGGTATCAAACCAGCCAAAAGATATAATGGTTATTAGTGAGTAGAAAGAGTGTTATGCATCTAATTAGCAAGCCATCCCTAGTCTGGCTCATGTCCTAGTCTCGAAAAATACAAGATTCAAAAGAAGGAATATGGGTGATAACCAAGAAGCTTTCAAAGAACCTTTTGTCACCACTCCTTTATTGACCAAGCCAGTAGCAGTGACTCCCAAGGCATAAGCAAAGGTTAAAAATACACCAATCAACATTGTTGAATAAATGAAGAAATTCAGCATGAGCATACCAATGTGGGACATGCTTTCCATGCTTGGTCAAGTGGATATCCTTCCAGAAGGCTTGTCCAAGATAAGTGTTACAACAACTATAGGTAAACAACCAAGCAAATAAATTGAGGTCCTCACTAATGCAACCCAAGGTCCTATGGGAGAAGGGTCAAGTAAAATGGTCAAGCCTCCTATGTTTTATGTTTCATTAATTATCAATGATTCTTTGGTGCATAATTGCTTGTAAGATAATGGGGCTAGCACTTCAATAATTATAAAATTGATAGCAAACTAGCTTGATTTAAAGTATGAACCCCAATCCAAGGGAGTTTTTTAGCTTGATGGATCTTCCACTAGACCAGTTGATATTATCAAAGGTCTCAGCTTGACCCTGCATACTTGTCCTAGTGTTTTAGTGGCTCAAGATGTGTTGATTCTAGAGGTGCCTCCTCATTTTGTCCTATGCTTATCTAGAGAATTCATAGCAAAGATATGAGGCTATATTATAGTAGATTGGTCATACATAGCATTTAGAACTAGTTATGGGACTAAAGTATCAATCAAGATTGAACCAATGGCACACTCTCACATTAAACCCCATCATCCAGATAGCATAAACCTCAATTGCACTATCCTTGATGAGAATGAGTTTACAATTGGTCAAGAGTTGAACACTTATCCTAAATAAATTCTAGATTTATTCTTGGATGAGCTATGGGGGTATAATCAATTTCTCAACCCTTTTGAAGGAGTTGAAGAAAGAGACATGGATGTCTATTTGCTACATGAATAAAATCAACTCATGCCTTCCCTCACTGGACCTAAAGATGACCTCAATGGTATATGGAAGTTGTTCTTTGATGGTTTAAGGAGAAATAAATGAGTAGGTGTAAGGGAAATGTTGGTTTCCCCTTCAGGGAATAATTTTTTCTCTTCCTATAGGTTCCATTTTAGTTGATCTTCAAATACAACAAAATATGAAGGATTAATCCATGGCCTTCAATGGGCTAGTAAGAAAGGAATCAAGCAGTTACAAACATATGGGGATAGTGAGATTATAGTAAACCAAGTTAGGGGCCTGAACATTATGAAGAATCCTTTGCTGAAGTCCTAGAAAAATAAAGTGTGGGACCTAATTGAAGATTTTGAAGCCTTTGACATTTAAGCTATCCCAAGAAATTAGAACCAGTATGCTGATAGGTTGGCAACCATGGGAGCTCAGTTCAACATCTAAAGTAATCTAAAAGAAGCCAAGGTTTAGTCACACATCAAAGTGGTGGTGAAGCCATCAGTGCCAGATAATGATGCCCATTGGCAAGTTTTTGAAAATGGTAAATAAATTTCTTGTTTCTTATATCAAGAAGTCAAGTTCTCCTCTACCAACCAAGAGAAGTTTCAACACCATTATGGTGATCAAATCATTCAACTAAAATCTAACAAGCTCTCTAAAGGTTTGGTCACCCTTGAAAGCCTTTTCTATGAGGGAGACCATATGAGGAAAGACAAGGTAATAATATAAATTGATGAAGAAAACTATGAGAGAGTCTTTATCTTCAATGACACGCTTCTCAAGCTTGTGAAGGTAAGTAGCAAATATGAAAGGCATGTCTTCATTGAAATTTATAAAGAGTTTTTAGACATTTTTACTTGGGAGTATAGTAATCTAAGAGGCTTTGATCCAAAGTTAGCACGACATACTATAGAGCTAGAGGCTAATACTAAGCCTATGAGGTAAAAGCAGAAACCCATCAACCCCAAAATAGAAGAGCTTATGATGAAAGAGCTAACCAAGATGATTGAATCCAAGATTATCTTTCTCATCAAACACTCATCATGGGTAGCCAATTCGGTGCCTATAAGGAAGAAGAACGGTGAGATCTATTTGTTTGTTGACTTTAGAGATCTAAACAAGGTATCCTTGAAGGACCATTACCCTCTACCATCCATGGAGCAGCTTCTTCAAATGGTTATAGGTTAAGAATATTTTTCTCTTTTAGATGGGTACTCAAGATATAACTGGGTGTTGGTGAAGGAGGAAGATCAATACAAGACTACCTTCACTTCTAAGTGGGGCATGTATGCTTGTCAAAAAATGCCTTTTGGCTTATCAAATGTTGAGGCCACTTTTCAAAGAGAAATGGACATGGTCTTTCAAAGGCTACTGAATCAAATGGTGTTGATCTACTTGGATGACATCACAATTTTCTCCAAGGATGCCAATGAGCACATGGACCACCTAAGGTTAATCTTTGAGAGATGTAGAGAGTATGGAAACTCTTTCAATCCTAATAAATGTGTGTTTGTTGTTCATGAAGGTAATTCTTTGGCCCATTTTATTTCAAAATAAGGATTAGATATTGATCCTGATAGAATGAGTGTCATATTAGCCTTATCTTTACCCAAGCATAAGAAGGGGCTCCAAATTTTCCTTGGGAAAATAAAATTTGTGAGGAGGTTTATACCTAATTTTGAAAATTTGGCCAAACCCATCACTACTATGCTTAAGAAAAACCAAGCGTTCACTTAGTTAGATGAAGGTAAATTAGCATTTAAGGCTATCAAGTAGGCCATTGCTAAAGCACCTACACTCATGAACCCTGATTTCTCAATATATTTCTTTTTGTATGCCTTTTCCAATATTGATAATATATCATCTATGTTGGTGCAGAAGAATGGTTAAGGACTTGAACAGACAATAGCTTTTTTCAGTCAAGGGCTAGAAAGATATGAGGTGAGGTATACTTTCATAGAAAAACAAGTCCTTATAGTGGTAAGAAGCCTTAAAAGGTTTAGGCCCATGCTCTCCAATAGCAAAATCTATATCATGGTGTCTCATCCTAGAGTGAGAGATTTCCTTATTAACAAAGACTTGAACAAAAAGAGGGTTGGTTGGATCACCAAGGTCATGGAGCATGATGTAGAGATCAAGGTCACTAAGCTAGTAAGAGGCAAAGGTCTATAAGAGCACATGATTGATGACCTTAATGAAAATAAAGAGGTTCCTTTGATAATATAAGATAACTCACAGATAGATTCACTCTTACCTCACACTAGTTGGCTCTAGGATATGACACATTTCTTGATGATAGGTGAGTGCCCACAAGGTATAGATAGAGCAAAGAGAAGGAATTTCATAATTTAATCCATACCTTATGCATTGTTTGGTGAGGTTTTATTTATAAAGGACCTCAATGGAGTGATCCTAAGAAGCATGGATGGTAATCAGGTAACCAATCTTTTTTAGCATTTCCATGATGGACCTGCAAGAGGCCATTTTGCTCTAAGGACCATAGCAGCAAAGATAATGAGGGCAGGTTATTATTGGCCCAAATTATTCAAATATTCTTATACATGGGTGAGAAAGTGTCAAAAAAATCCCTCTTTATAGGTAAGCAAAGATTGATATCCCTTCCTCTCAACCCAATTCAGGTAGAGCAACCCTTCATGCAATAGGGGCTAGATTTCATAAGAATGATCAACCTTCCATCAAGTACAAGGCATAAGTGGGTGATTACTACAACTAAATACTTCACCAGGTGGGTGGAATCCATCACATTTAAATAAGCTAATGAAAGTGTAGTCTTATACTTCTATGACAGCATCATGACCAGGTTTGGTGTTTTATCCACTATCATTTCTGTTAATGCACTAGCATTCCCTAATCTGAAATTGAGTGAATGGGCTCTCAATATGGGCATCAACCTTAGAATATCTTCCAACTATTATCCTCAAATAAATGGACTGGTTGAGTCCACAAATAAGAATTTTTTGAGAATCATCAGGAGGACTATGGAGGAGAACGAGAGAGTATGACACACCAAACTAAAGATAGCCTTGTGGGTTGATAGGGTAACTCCTAAAGTTGTTGGAAATTCTCCATATGTTTTAGTATATGGAAGGGAGGCCAAGTTGCCCATTTCTCTTGAGCTACCTACATTAGATCTTTCCCATTATCTATATTTATTCGAAGATGAGCCCATGAATGTGAGGTTGGTAGAACTCATGGAGCGTGAAGAAATAAGAGACCTTGTAATGAATACACTAGAATCACATCAAGCCCAAGTCAAGAAATATTTTGACAAGAGAGCCATAGTAAGGGATTTTAGAGAAGAGGATATAGTCTTTAAATGGTATTAAAATAAGGCCAAGTAAATAAATCATATCAAATTTGATAGCATGTGGAGTGGTCCTTATTTGATCCACTGATGCAAACAACATAATGCTTTCTAACTATCCCAACTAGATGGAGAGGTATTACCCATCCTAGTCAATGGGATTCATATAAATCCATGTTATTATAAGAGTTTGTAGCCATTGTATATATTGTAATTTTTTTATAGTTTTTGATGTT